>CAUYQG010057364.1:0-17670 GCA_963574415.1 Tarsius wallacei | reverse complement strand
ATTTTATCCATTTTTATTTATTTATTTTGTTTTGTTTTTGTTTTTGTTTTTGAGTTGGAGTCTGACTCCGTCGCCCAGACTGGAGTGCAGCGGCCGCTCCCGGCCACCGCAGCCTCGACCTGCTGGGCTCCGGCGATCCTTCCGCCTCAGCCTTCCGAGTAGCTGGAACTACAGGCGCGCATTTTTAAAGTTTTGTCTTCATTTTTGTTTGAGTTGGAGTCTTACTCTGTCACCCAGGCTGCAGTGCAGTGGCATGCTCATGGCCACCGCAGCCTCGACCTGCTGGGCTCAGGCGATCCTTCTGCCTCTCAGTCTTCCTAGCAGCTGGAACCATGGGTCCGCACTACCGCGTCCAGTTTATTTTTTGATTTATTGTAGAGACGAGGTCTCACCAAGTTGCCCAGCCTGATCTCAAACCCATGAGCTCAGGCATTGTTTTTTTTTTTTAAACTTTTTAAACTCTTTTGCTAAAAACTAAGATACACACACACACACACACACACACACACACACACATACACACACGTTAGCCTAGGCCTACACAGGGTCAGGATGATCAATAACACTGTCTTCTACCTCCACATCTTGTCCCATTGGAAGGTCCTTAGGGGCAGTAAGACACGTGGATCTATATCTCCTATGATAACAATGTTTTCTTCTGAATGCCTCCTGAAAGACTGCCTGAGGCTGGTCCTTGTTTTATAAGTAGAAGGAATACACTCTAAAATAACAATACAAATACAGTCTGGTAGATAAATAAACCAGTAACTTAATTGCTTATCATCATTATCAAGTATTATGTACTGTACATAATTGTACATAGGCCTGGCAGGGCAGTAGATTTGTTTACTCCAGCATCGAACAGGTGAGTAATGCACTGTGCTACATTTTGACAGCTACAACATCACTAGATGATAGAAATTTTTCAGCTCCATTATAATCTTATGGGACTATTGTCTTTCATGCCATCAGTTGTTGACTGAAACTGTTATGAGATGCATGACCGTATTCCAGTAAAAGACTGTAACATGAATTTTAGAAAAACAAAAGGAAAAAGCCCCACAACTCCTGACCCTAATTTCAGAACTTAGTTATTTTGTGTTCCAACATAAATAACTTTTTTAATGGTATAAATTTTGCTTCCCTAGACTGAATTGCTTTCCACTTGGTTAAATTTCCACTATTACAATTTTTAAAATTAAAAAAAAAAATGTTACAAAGTACAGGAACTGCTGTTTAAAGCCATGTATTTTAATGAGCTATAAAGTCTTGGCTCCCAAATGTTAGTTCATGGGCCTCTGCCTGTTTCTGATGAAATTTCCCTAGTCTAAAAGGTAATAACAAAAAGAACAGCACAGAATGAGCATTTCACACAAGTATACGCATTCCATTTGAAGGCTCGGTCTTTATTCCAAAAGTATGCCGTTCTGCCCTTTTATCGTTAAAAAGCTCTGTTCTGTGAAATGATAGTGATCACAGATGGCATTTATTTGCTGGACAAAAACTTTTCGAAGAGCTCGGGTTTTCTGGGTGTGTGTTTCAACTGTACTGATCCTTCACATCCAAATGTTTGCAAACCATTTCAGAGTCGTTTGCGACGTCATTTAATATGTGTTTCGTAGAAAGCACCCTGGAGGTTCTGCCAGGGGCGCAGAAATCTCAGAAAGCAAGGCATCCTCATCTCTCATGGGCCACGGTTCGGCTCCCACTGGGTTTCAAGCAAGGCTTCAAGACCAAGGCTACAGCAACACACGGTTGAGCAACGATGCGAGAGGGCCAGGGAACCTAGAGGGGTCGGGCGGTGGCCGCAGGAGGGTCTCGAGCTGGGTCCCGGAGAATGGGAAACGTGGGAGGGGAAAACCCATGCCAGGAAGGCAGGCCAACCGGAACCAAGGTTTTAGACTCCGCTTACCGCCGGGGGAGGACCTGCCGCAGGGGCGCACTGGTGCTGGGGAACCGCGAAGTCTGAGGAGGAAGAGCGGGAGGTACGGCCGGCGGCGCAGGGCCCCGACCCCCGGCCGGGGCGCATCGACGGTCATGGGAAGCAAGGTCGGCTGAAGAACCACGTGGAAACCAGCACCAAGCCCGCCGGGGAAGCGGCCGACTTCCCTAGACCCACCGGAGGCCGAGATAAACGACCCCCGGCCCCTCCCACTCCCGGTGGACACCGGCCAGGGCGAGGACTCGGATACGCCCCGGGGCCTCCATGTGTCCAATCAGCGACGAGCTGACTCGGGCCGCGAGACACGCCCCCTAGCCCAACGCCTGGGAGGCTCCGGCTCCCGGCAGCCTCGGGGCCTCGGCGCCCGTCTGCGCCTGCGCAGTCCCCAGGCCCCGCCCCCTCGCGCCTCCCGCCCGCGGTCTCCCGCAGCCAAGATGGCGGCTCCCTGCGTGTCTGGCGGCGGAGCGGTTTCCTATCGGCTGTTTCTCGGGCGTGGGATCAGCCTCGTCCGGAGGCAGGGCCCCTGGAAAACCGCGGCGGCGCAGTTGCAGGCAGGTACGGGGTCCCAGGTGAGGCAAGGCCTGGGGACACTGGACGCGGTGGTCTCTGGAGCGCGAGCGTGGGGAGCCGCACCCCGCCTCCCGCAGCCTCGCTGGCTCTCAGGCAGGACCTCGGGGTCTTGGGTGTTTAGGAGTGTTCCGAGGCTGGGGATGGGGAGGTGGTGTTGACTTGTAGCGGCCACACGAGAGGCTGTTCTCGTTTTTGCGGTTGCGGTGAGGAAAAGTCCTCCGCAGGCGGAGCTGGAGCGACCCCTCCTCGATCAGCGGGGCCTGGGTCTGGGCTTGGGTCCAGGCCTTCCTGCCTGCCCCGCAGTCCACAGAGGGGCAAGGGGGATGAGAACTGGATTCCAACAGTCTCCTGGAAGACTCAGTGGAGAAAGTTACCCAGCGTAAAGAACAGAGAGTGGTATTTAAAATTGCCGTGCATCTGGGCAGGTTCTGTTTTCTTAATTTTCCCGAAGTTTTGGAGAGATGCAGACCAGAGTTTGTACACTTCGCTTAATCCTCAGGGCAGTGAGGCGCCTAGCTTCAAAGCTGGTTGGATGATGATGCCAATTCACACGGGATCTCAGGAGAAGCTATTTGAGAGGGAAGAAAAAGAGTTTCGTTTTGGATTGTGTTTTAGGCATCTGTGGGATGTCCTGGTGAAGATTTCCGACAGGTCTGTCTTTAATGGGGTCTATAGTTCAGGAGAACTATAGACTTAGAAGTTGTAGGTTACCTTGCAGTTGGTCATTGAGGCCTTGGAGATGAATTACTTAGGGAGAGTGTACTAAATGAGGAGTAGGCAGAGGGACGGGGCCCCCAAGGACAAATAGGTCATGGAAGAGGAACCCCCAAGAGTTTGGGAATGAGCAGCCAAAGAAATAGGGGAAAAACCAGAGTGTGGTGTCATGGAAAACGGGAGAATGTTTCAAGAAGGGAGAGCGATGACCAGTACCAAATATTGCGGGGAAGTCAAATATTATGCTCAATATAACTTAAATTGAAAAAAAAAATCTTTTTTCTATATTTTCTTTTCTGCTTTAATCTAAGTCAACCAGTCCACCCATTCATTTATCTTCAGATATTTGTTTTTATTGGAAAATGTGCCTGAAGTTTTTATTTTTTCATGCATCTCTTTGAGCATATCTTTATACACATAACTGTGTATGAAAGGAACTATACTTACCAATCATTTTTATTGTTGACACTGTGTGTATAGGAGGTAGCTAACTCTCTCTCCTAGTGTCTATCCTTTTGTTTCTTTCTCCATGTTCTTATGATCATATACAAACATACATGAACAGGCGTACTTTTTAAAAAATGAGACCAGATTGGATTGCTTTCTGCTTTTTTGCTGTTCTAACTTATATTGTTGCTAGAAAACAGAAAGACCATGACACCGAGGCTATCTTAGGAAGTAGGCGTGACTCAGTGGGCTAATGCTCCAAGACTGAGCAACCTGGATGAAGAGGAGAGGGGTTTTATACATTAGTTTAGTTAGGGGAGGAGGGTCGAGTTGTATGGAGATATATCCATATATATATATACTTTTTTTTTTTTTAATTTATAAGGTGGCAAAACCAGATTTTCAAAGAACAGATTGTCTCCAGGGTATTCATGACAAACAGGGGTTGTAAAGTTCACATAAGAGAGGATGTGGGGGTAAGGTTGTGAATGGATTACTATCTTGCATGTCCAGGAAAGCGACCTTTGGCTACTTGGTTTTCTTAAGCCCCATGTCTAGCAGTTCTGGAGCTTGCCTGTTGATTTTTAAAAGGAATGATTTTAACTGTTTTCAGCCCCTCTCTGCCACAATATATATTGTGCATAATAGAAATACTTCCAAGTCACCGATTATGTATCTAAAGCATTTTTTAACTACTGTGTAATATTTTGCAGTATGAATTTATTAAAGTTAATGTAATTGATGGGCATTTGCTCTGTTTCCACTTTCTTCTCACTGATAACATTGCAGTAGTTCTTAGGTACTTGTGCTTTTATTTCTGTGGGAGAGATTTCCACTTGTGAGGGTAAGGTCCAGGTAACACTTGACGGCTCACTTGTGAGGGTGTTAAGGTCTGGGTAACACTCGACTGCTCTCTTCTGATACCAATAAATCAAAGGGGCAGGGAACTGGTAGAAAGAAGTTTGTTTCTGAATTCGAATCCCAGGAACAAGAGTGGGCTTTTGGCCTTTTTTAAATGGTTCTGCTCACCCTTCAAGTTTTACAGTCTTCTTTTATAAGTCCAGAGTTGTTGGTGCCCATAGATTAGCGAGTGACCAGCCTAGCATTGCACAGAACTTAAGTTACAGCTGCATTTTACCGGTCTAGACTTCCCAGTGCCAGGTATCAGAGTATCTCAGATTTTATCAGTAAGGCCAGGCAGAAGCATTAATCTGGCTTGCCATAGAGTAAAGGGAGTTTACAAGGCCCAAGACATCATGTGATATGCAAAAGTTATACAACTCACCAAACTTTGATTTACATTTATACAAATCACAAACTTTGATTTCATTGATACAAAAGTTATACAAATCACAAGACTTACAATTACATTGATAGTATATTCAATCCTATGAGTTGTACAGATCACAAGACTTACGATTACATTGATACTATGTTATTCAATCTTATGACTACTAAGAACAGGGAATAAATGGGGATTTACATCTTTCAGTTTATTGGGCATAGTCTGCAGGGAAGTCAAGGATTCTTTGAAATTACTTGGTGGGAGTGCATAGCAGATAAGGGAAAGTGCACCTTTTATTAGCTCTCAGGAATGCACAGGAAAGCTTAAACCTTTGCCATGCCCTTTCTCTAGGGGCTGTGGCAATATGGACAGACATTAGCAGGTCTCTGTATCAAGGGTTTATCTTAAATTTTAATAGATATTTTCATATAGCTTTCCAAAAAGGCTGCAGCAAATCACATTTCATTATTGATGTGTGAGAGTGCCCCTTTCTCTGCTTGCATTAGGTATTACTTGTTATTTTTTGCAATAAGATGGGTAAAGAATGACTTCTCCTTGTTATTTTAATGTTCATCTCCCTGGCTTTTCTTGAAATAAAGTTGCCCATGACCATCTCCCCCTCCCCATATAGCAAGTGTATGTTTACTGAGAACTTCACCTGAGGCGGGCACTGTGAAGTAAACAACTTACATTCAGTTAGGAGACTGTATCATACCAACCCTTAGCAGTCTCAAGGGGTGGTCCTGAGAGCCCAAAGTCCTGAATACCATTGCAGCACTTGTTTTACCACAAGTGCAGCTCAGATAGAACCGAAATGCTTAAGTGACCCCCTGTAGATCTTTAATGATTCCATACGGATAGCTAAAGACATTTATAAAACTCTTTTTTCTTTCTGGCACAGAGCTTTTCTGTCTCAAATATTAATATTTTTTTCACTTTCATCTCCAACATTAATAGTTCTTTTTCTCTTGAAGTCGCATGTTTCATAAAACGACAAAAATTTTAATCACTAAACAAAAATTTTAATCACTAAACAAAAACTTTAATCACTATAACACCATGTCTAGGTTTTTTTGTTTCTTTTCAAATTTAATTTCATTTCATTAATGATAAAATATCTTTGGAGGTTACTGACATTGAAGGCAGTGGGGGAATGGAATAATCAAAATACATCTGACAGGGTATTTTTGCATTTTGTCTGTGTGTGTGTAGTAGTGGTGATATAAGCAGTAGGTATTACTGTGGGTCACAGTTAAAAAGGTCTGAGAAACTAAGGCAACAAGGAAAAAGAAACAAGTTTTGCTGAATTTTTTCTGAATTCTCGGTGGAGACCTTCATTCGCAGACCCCCCAGCATACCATTCCTGTGGTTTGCATGTTTCCTATCAATGCCTTGTGCAATTGCAAATATGTGAGTGTCCCGAATTTGAGTCAGAGGAGGCAGACTTACTCATGAATGGCCAAACTTTTCAGATTATTTACCTGCGAATATCTGGAGACTTACAGACAGAATTGTGATGCCTAATTTAGACGAGAGTTGTAGAGAGTAAAGCGAAGGTCATGGGTAGCATCCCCAAGGAGGTAATAGCAGGAAACTGGAGTCTTTCGCAGCAGTTAGGAGCTGTATGAAAACAGGGAGGTATTCCATTCTAGGAAGATTTAATAGGTGCATAAAGATATAGAGATGTACTGAGTAATAGTGAATTTTGACAACAACAAATAATTGGTTTAGCATGGGGTTTTGGTGAGAGAATGATAAGAGACAGGACTGGAATGTTTGGTAGGAGTCAGAGTATGGTCTGTTTTGCTATGCTATGGTAGTTAAATTTATTTATTTTTATTTATTTATTTTTTTGAGTCGGGATCTCACTCTGTCACCGAGGTTGGAGTACAGTGGCACAATCACAGATCACCACAGCCTTGACCTCCTAGCCTCAAGGGATCCTGTATCCAGCGACTTTTTTCTTTATTTTTGTAGCAATGAGGTCTTACTATGGTTGGCCAGGCTGGTCTCAAACCCCACACCCAGCCAAATTTTTTTTTTTTTTAACTATCACAAATGAAAATAGTATTGGCATTGTTATGAGCAATTGTCCCTTCTATGGTGTGCTACAAAGGTTACCTTTGATTTAATAACTCTTCTATAACTTAATTTAGGGATGCTAATTTAACTTTCTATATTTATAAATTTCGTGACAAGGAGAAGCAATAGACCAATTGCTGCTTTGAAAAATAAATCACTACAACATATAGATAGGTTGTCTTTTTTTTTTTGAGTCAGAATCTTACTCTGTCACCCAGACTGGAGTGCAGTGGCACAATCATGGCTCATTGCAGCTTCAACTTCCTGGGCTCGGGTGATCCTCCCACTTCACCCTCCCAAGTAGCTGGGACTGCAGACATGCACAACCATACCCAGCTAATTTTTTAATTTTTTTGTGGAGGTGGTGTCTTGCTGTGTTGCCCAGAATAGTCTCGAACTCCTGGGCTCAAGCAGTCCATCTGTCTCAGCATCCTGAAGTGCTGCGATTGCAGACGTGAGCCACCATGCCTGGCCTAAACATTTTCTTAGTGCTTAAGCATCCAGTTTTTACCAAGCCAATATGCCCTTGTTGATTTGGACTGTCTGCCAGAGAAGAATGATCAGTATCATCTGATGGCTTAGTCTTTGTATATTTTGGTTTCACCATGAACACATTCTTGTCTTTGTCTAAAGTATCTGTTCTTTTTCTCTCTCATACTCCTAGAGGTGATACCCTGTGTTTATCATAGCATCCATTATTCATCTACAGTAGGGTCTTAATTTTGTTGATAAGTGGCTAAGTAACACTTTGAAAAAAACAGAAAAACAGATTTTAAAACTGACTTGCATTTGTATCTGGTGCTTTACGCAGCTCTGTAAGTTAGTTATACTCCCTCTCCAGCTAATTGTTTTAATGTGTATCCCAGTTTTTTAGCAATGGAAAAGAAAACCCCTTTGGTAGGATAAGCTATGCTTTTTGACATCTCATCCTGACCTTGTAAGGATAGAATTTCATGTATTCCTCATTGCTTAACTATGGAAAATGCCTTTATTAAAATTTATACTTTATGTAGCAATTTATAAATTTCTTATTTAATGAGAGCATCATAATGTTAGATGCTATTATTCCCACCAGTTTTTCTTACAAAAAAAGATAAGTAACCTTTCTGGTACTGTGCTTCATGATTCTAATTAGGATGATGAATGTATCAGTCATTTATTGCTGCATAAAAAAATTATCCCGATTTGCCATTACTTTGGTAGACTCTGGTGTGGCCATATGGTTCTTTGAGCTATGACTGCTGCCGTGTTTCCTGGCTCGGCCTCCTCCCCTTCCTTGAGGAGGTGAGTCTCCTCTCTCTCTTTCTCACTCTCTCTCTCTAATTTCTAAATAAATGATATTTTCCAATCTAACTTCAAGGCAGTTCTTTGCATCTTTTGCATGGCACTGGATCACAAACCGGACGCCCCCACCAAGCCTGACGTAACATTTTGGAGGCCCCACTGACAGACTTGATTCAGTAAGAGACACGAACCCCATTTTAGGCAGCATTCCATCAACCCCTTTTTCCTTCCCCTTTTCCTTGAGTACAATTTTTTTTTTTTTTTTTTTTTGATTTGGGGTCCCACTCAATCGCCCAGGCTGGAGTGCAGTGGCCGCTCCTGGCCACCGCAGCCTCGACCTGCTGGGCTCCAGCGATCCTTCCGCCTCAGCCTTCCGAGTAGCCGGAATTACCGGCGCGCGCTACCACGCCCGGCTAATTTTTTTTGATTTGTTGTAGAGATGAGGTTTCGCCTGCCCAGGCGGGTCTCGAACCCGCGGGCTCAGGCAATCCGCTCACCTCAGCCTCCCAAGGCGCGGGATTACAGGCTGAGCCACCAAGCCCAGCTTGAGTACCATTTTTATCATAATTATTCCTCTGGTCCCTTCTTTCTTCATCTTAGCTCTCTCAGTGTTACCCCATACATGTCTTGAATGGGCTAGAGATCCGTTGATCTGTTAACTGCCTTAAACAATTACTAATATTTTGTCAATTTTGTTTCATTTCTCCCCACCTCACCTAGAGTCATTTAATGTAAATCCCAGGCATTCTATTATTTATTTATAGATAATGGAATATACATCTCTAACAGATAAAGTTTAAAACAAAACAAAACAAACCTTCCATTCTACTACCCTATCTAGCAGAGTGAATGGTAATTTCTTAATAACATCTATTACCTATTCTGTGTTCAAATTTCCTTGATTGTCCCAACAATAACTTTTATAGTTAGTTTTAATTGAAATTTAAACAAGGTCCATACACTTTGATAAGTATGTTAAGTCTCTTCATTTATAGAAGGTTGTGGAGTAAATTTAAATGGTAAATTTTGTGTAAGTAATACAGTGGGCTTTCTTGTTTGTTTAGCCTAGCATCCATTTCCCCCCTTCATAGCAGCAGCACCCTAGTTTCCTCAGGAGAAATTAGTCCTTTCCATTGATTATGAGAAGACCTGGTTGCAGTCTCGAATAATCAGGAGCACCTGACCTATCAGCTATTCCATCCCCTGGTCTTGAGCACAGAAACAAGACAGTTGGAATACCATTTTATCTTAATGGCTACATCTGATTGAACCCGCTGTGGATCATTGGACTTCCTGCTGTCCAAGACCTTGGACTCCTTCCTCTTTCAGTTCATTGGACTCCTAATAACCTTCTAAGACATGTCCCTTTTGTTTAAGGAAACCAAAGTCAGTTTCTTTTGCCTTTATCTGGAGACCGCTAATTGATAAAATATAAATTTGAAAGGTTACTATAATCATTTTCTTAGTCTTTGTATTGTTTCTATTCACATTTTCTCTAATCTTACTTCAGTTTTTACCTTTTTTTCCTGTTCCTCAAAGTATATATATGTGTGTATATATTTATTTTTTGCCTTTTCTATTCAAATTAGCAACATATTCTTCTTTGTTCCATTTTTATCCAATTAAACTAAAAGGAAACTCCTTAATACTGCCATAATACCGTTGAGGGTGTGTGTAGCACTGGCATTTAGCCAAATTTCGGCCATCACTGCCCTGGCAGAATGTGTCTGCTGCTTTGGCAGCCTCTTGATTGGAATTATAGTTGTCTGACCCACTGACTGTCTTTAAAGAGAAACAAGTCTGTCACGTTTTATCTGTAATACCATTCCCCAAACACAAAGTCTGAGGAAAATTTGCTGTTTCTGATTTTCAGTTGGAAATGTAGCCTGTAGAAAATTTTGTTGCAGATTGTTCTTAACAGTGGCAGAATGAATTCTCTCCAGGGATTCTCAATGTTTTTAGCTAAAGATCTGTTTTCTTCACAGCCTTACCTTACTTAATGGATTGTACCAATGAATACTGGACTCCTTTGAATGTAAATATTCTTTTATGAATTCACTGCTGGAATAATTCTGAACATTTAATAAATATATTCAGTAGCCTGATACCGATTCTGTGAAAACTTTGTAAATTTATTATGTATCGTAAATTTCCAGAATGTCATATTCTTAAGCAATATGTAGAAATGTTTTTGAAAAAAGATACTAAAGAGATTTTGTTAAAAATAGCAATTTAGGGACAACAATTAAATGAACAACAATTAAAATGTTTATAAATATGTTCAAATCTCAACTATGTTAAAATTAGAAAACTGCCACCTCATGTCACAAACTCTGAAGAATATAGACAGACACAATTTTAAGTCAAGTGAAAAACTAAGGCTTCAAGCCAATAATCAACTCTTTTTCTTGAAAAGGTGCTAAAATGTTATAGGAATAAAAGAAGAAAAGGAGCAGTGTGGAAGAGGATAGCATAAGAAAATACAGAGGGATATTTATTCAACAAGATGGAAGAATTGTTTTACCACAGCTACTTCACCCTGCCAAGGACATTTAAAAAACAGTTAGATGAAGGAGTGCTCAGTGAGATGGGAGAAGACAAGAAGATATGATTAAAAGTAACTGTTGAGGCAAGAATTTTGAAGATAGACCAATGATATAAAAAACTAAAATTTCAGAGTGGCTGCAATAAGCAGAATTGACACTGCAGAGAGAGGAAAAATTTAAAAACCATACAGAATGCAGAAACAAAGGATAAGAAATAAGACTGAGAAAAAGTGATATCTACTCTGGAAAGCAGGAGATCAGATAATTGCTGTGTCTGAAAAAGAAGCTGATTAAGTCAGTAAGAATTCAGTGGATAGTATTTTATTTCTGAAATTGTTAGAAGTACATTTTAACATTTTACTCAGAGACATACAATGTCATTAGTAAAATAAGGACAAGCTGTATACTGTCCAAATTACAAGAAAAAACAGATTTTTAAAGTCTTTGTCATATAGCAAAAGAAAGAAAATAGGAAAGAAACATAAAAATGTAAAGATAAGTTGTATGGTAAGACCGAATAGCTACTGAAATCTATATAACTGGGATATTATTTAAAAACTCAGATTGGGTTACACAGAGAAAACCTAACATGGCCTAAATTTTTTTGTTTTAATTTATTGTAGAGACGAGGTCTCACCAAGTTGCCTGGGCTGGTCTTGAACCTACAGGCTCAGGCAATCTACTTGCCTCGGCCTCCCAAAGTGCTGGGATTACAGGCTGAGCCACCGAGCCCAGCCCATGGCCTAAAATTTATATGAGAAAAATGGGCAAAGATGTTTCAGGGAAATGTGAATAGCAGCTTGAAAGGATTGCAATATTATGATCTAACGCTATTGAATTTAAGATAAAAGTATTACATGGGAGTAGAAAACTTTGTAATGCTGAAGCATGCAATCTAACCCGATATATAACTCTTTGGAACTAAATAGTGCATTGAATATACCACTGAAACAGTGGAAATCTATAGAAAAAGAAAAGATAATTGACAAAGAAAATATTACAGATATTTTATGGATGTAGATTCCTACCTACTTCTTTGGAATTATTCCCCTGGCTCACATCCGATATGAATAGAAACTTTAATTTTTTTCTTTTAGTTTTTCTGTCTATACTTGGCAGCCACTGCATCATTGCACTTTGAATATGGAGTATGCAGCCCATCAAGCCTACCACCCTTTGCTCTCATCAGACCGTCTCATCTTCTATTTCACAAGGAAGTGGCCACATGACCCAAGTAACTTTACCTGTCTCCTACACTTCCTTACATACAAACTGTTTCTTTATATAGTAGAAGAGATGTTTCTCATTCTAACACTAATGCTTGCCATTTCCCCATAACTGAAGGTGTCAACATCATTTCTTATGCAGATGTTTAACAGACCTGTATCCCAAGCTCAGGTCTCTTCTGTGCACACATCCATGGAGCCATCTGCCTCCTGGACCTCTGTCTCCTGGAATGTCCATCACATATCTCAGAATCATTACCAAAATTCACCTCCTTTCTTTCCTCCCTGATCTTGTTCTTCCTCTAGAGTCCCTATAGTGGAAGGGAATATAACCAGCAAGAAGGCTGATTTCTCCTCCTAAAAGCTTTGGTTCTTGATGGTAGTGTCCTAAAAGGATATCTTACAGATTTTGTTTGACTTGTGGGTCCACTTGTATTATGATTGTTTCAGCTGTGGACAAAAACATTTTGTCATATTGGCAGAATCAGGATCCTTTTGACAGTGAAACATTTGGGAAAATTAACCTCCGCTATACAGGCGCTGCATTTTGGCCTCAGATTCTCGCTTTTGCTGTGGGGCAGAAGCGCACTTTCTCTTCCCTTTGGGAAGGCGGGAAGCAGCAGGCTCCGTTGCCCCAAGAAGCTGGGGACTCATAAAGAACACATTTTAAAAGCCCCTGGAAGACAGCAAAAGCATACGTTGGTGGAACCACTAGGCTGGGGAGACGGTGCTGGTGGCGCTCGGCAGCGGTGGGGAGTAGGGCTGTACAAACAGGCTGTACTTGTAAAAGAGCGGACTTTGGATGAGCAAGTTGAGCGCCTTGCTCTCGTTGGCAGTAGCACCGTTATCTTTACAAAGCATTGTAAGGAAAGATCAGTGTTGATTAATGTGTATCTTAAAAGGTTGTGCTTTCCTGAGAAAAAATCAAGTTTCAGAGAATTTTTAATTGCCCTTTCTTACCCATTAAAGAGTAGGAAGAAACTATTTTTTCACCATCTCAATTTGGAAGAGTTTAAGAACATAATTTTTCTACTAATGACGTATTGGGTTTGTCCTGTTTTTTTTTTATACTTTGTATCAAAACTATAGTGACAAATTACTATAGGGTAATCTGAATTTAGGATTCTCAGGGGGAAAGGGTGGTAGGAGTGGTGGTGCTTGTAGGTGATACTTGTGTGAGAGACATTTTTATGTTTATGAGAAAGGAAGTGAGTGGATTTCTAAGATTGTAGCTTTAAAGTGTGAATATTGCTTTAAAGTGCTTGGAATTGGTGGGACTGGAATGAAGGTTGAGAACCTCAGATTTCAGATCTTTAAAAAAACCTCAGATTTTAGATCTTAAAAAGATCTGTTCTAGTTACTTCCAGCTACTGAATACAGCTGAATATCATTTGAAAACATTTTTCTGGTTCTTTACCATCTTTTATTGAAGGTGAAATCTTAATGCTTTGGCAGGAAATTCCTAGTGCCGCAATATAAAAGGACCAGCAGCATATATATGTGTGTGTGATATAATTACCAGTGTTTTAAAAAGAGATGAAAGCCCTTATTTCTACAGTCAGTATGTTGTACCAAATCCCGCCCCATCCACCCCTTCAGCTGGCTCTGTCAGTCTCTGGGGTGCATAGCACTTTGATTCCAGTGATCTTCAGCTTTTCCTTTTTTTTTTTTTTTTTTGAGTTGGAGTCTAACTATGTCGCCCAGACTGGAGTGCAGTGGCCGCTCCCGGCCACCGCAGCCTCGACCTGCTGGGCTCCGGCGATCCTTCCGCCTCAGCCTTCCAAGTGGCTGGAACTACAGGCGCGCGCTACCATGCCCGGCTAATTTTTTGATTTATTGTAGAGATGAGGTCTCGCTTGCCCAGGTGGGTCTCGAACCCGCGGGCTCAGGCAATCCACTCACCTTAGCCTCCCAAAGGTGCGCGGGATGACAGGCTGAGCCACCAAGCCCGGCTGATCTTCAGCTTTTCAGTTTTGGGCTCTTGACTTGCACCCAGGAGGAATGAGGGCCACAGACAGCCAGAAGGTGGGAAAGCAGGATTTATTCAGAGGACAGAAAAGCTCCGAGAGCAACAGGGGTCTGGAGAGGGTTGCCTGGACCAAATTAATAATAATAAATCTGCTCAATATTTAGTGAAGCAGTTTCTTCATTTTACCAGTTTTATGGAAGACCATGGAATGAAGTCTCAAACTAAGCCAAAAGACATTTAGCGATAGGCTGTATTTTTTCCCTTAAACATGGTGAGAACCCACATCCTGAGGTATTCTTCCCAAGAACATGCCCATTTGCTCCCATGTCTTCTGCTTACTGGTTTCTGGCTGCACATGCATTAGCCTCTTTATTTCATGTGTGTCAAATATCGCAACTCACTGACACTGACCAGTCAGTATCATGTGGATGTTTATAATGGATAAGGAGGTACCATATTACTTACAGGTATTTTGGGTTGTAATGTGTTCAAAAGCTAGTAGCATAAACTACTTTGAGCAGGGGACAAATTCTAACAGCTTTATTAACAAACCTTTTTTACTTTGTTTCCAGACTCCTGTCAGCTGAGTACTGTAAAAAACAAACCAAAAAAACCACAATTGCTTGAATATCCTGTTTTATGTAGAGATGATGGCCTATAAGATCACTGTTTAATTTAAAATATTTCTATTTCTTTCCATTTATATTTTGTTAGGTATTCAGGCTAAAACATATGCCAGTTGTAACTACAAAGAAAAATGTTGGAGCCTCAAGACGTGAAACTTACACAGAGGATTTTATTAAAAAGCAGATTGAAGAGTTCAACATAGGAAAGAGACATTTAGCCAACATGATGGGTGAAGATCCAGAAACTTTTACCCAAGAGGATGTTGATGTAAGTACAGTTACTCTGCTGGAAAAATAATTGCTGTAGAGTTTTAGATACTGAAAACACTTTTCTTCAGCGTGAACCCCTTAGCTCTGTGTAAGTTTTAATCAAACTGTCAGAATAAGGAAACATGCTACTATACGTTGCAAGTTGGAGCCGTGGTTTCAAAAAGAGATGCCACTCTGTTTGAAGCATTGCAAAATGGCGAGTTGTAGATTTTAACTAGAAATGAATACTTTTCTTGATTCAAGGTCATAGAAGGTTATACACTATTTGGAAATGTTTATCCTGTTGTGTAGTCTCAGAATAAAGACTCAGCTTTCTTACAAAATGATAAGACAAATGGTAATGGAAATAAAGTTACATTTTAGGAAGTCCCATAAGGAAACCTTGGACCAGTGTTTTTATCAACTGAAATATTTATTTGGATTTTCAAAATGAGGGCATGTTGTAAGTATTTTGAGAATTAGGATCATAATTCTATTCCTATTCCACTGTTAAATTACTATATTCCTGATAAAAGTAATAATGGCCAATAATTTTTTTTTTCTAACTGTCCCATGGTAGCTAGCAAAGAAACTTAACAACTTTGAGTCTTGTTCTGATTTTTAAAAAGTAGCATCTAACATCCCATGGTGTTTTATATTTAACTGAAGAATAGCATCTTTGTATAGATAATCACATTTGATATGATTTTAAGTACATTATTATTTAAATCATTTGTACATTTTAGTTTAATTCTGTCTTTTTATATACGCTTCCTTTTTTGACTCAACCATAAGGATGTCTTATTGCCCTTCTAGGTTAGGTGATTTGGAGTTAACAGACCTCGTAGCTGCTGTTTTCTTTTTGAATCTAATGGTAATCTGAATAGAATTGGTAGATGTTGAGAAATCTGTATTTTTATAGCGTTTAGATTTTGATCACTGGTAGTGTAGGTATTGTTCCACTTTTGAAAGTGGAAAGTAGGGCACAAGCAAGGCCAAGTGTCACGTTTAAATATGTTAGTGTGGAAAAGGGGGGAAGCGCCAAGCCTTTAAACTTTGAACCTAGTGCTCTTTTCTCATACCTGCCTCATTTCATTGACCACAGACACCTGACAGTATAATGCATTTTGTAATTTTTAAGCTGAGATAACTGCCTTCTCAAAAAATTATGATTTTCAAGAATGAAGAAAACAAAAAGTAGTATCTGAATACTCAAATGTGATTTTTATAAGAGTTTAAGAAAAGGGAAAAAACCATTTTCTTTGTCTCTTTAAAAAGATGGGGGACTAGTGAGCATCTTAGCACAAACCGTGGTCAGACTACAGGTTTTTCTTTTCCTAATAGGAGAACAGCCTTTGTTCCCCTAAGTCGTCTCTCCTGAGACAGCGTCTTTTGCTGTTGCTCTTTTTTTGGTAGCTTATTTTTTGAGACATAATTCACATACCATTGAGCGTGTATGTTTCCTGGTTTTTAGTCTATTCACAGAGTGGTGCAGCCACGACCACAGTTTAACTTGAGAACATTTCACCACCCCAAAAATGAAACTTGAGCAGTGTCCTTTCGCAGTCACTTGCCACTTCCCCTGTCCCCCAGCCTTAGGCAAAACTGCTTTCTACTTTCCCTCTATGGACTCTGTAGATTTGCCTGCTCTGGACTTCTACATAAATAAAGTGTTACAGTATATGGTCTTTTATGACTGGCTTCTTTCACTTAATGTAATGACTCCAGGTTCATCCATGTTGTAGCTTGTATCAGTACTCTGTTTCTTTTTATTGCGGTAATTTCTATTGTATGAATATACCACATTATTAAAATTCAGTCATTAGTGGGTGGGCATTTGCATTGTTTCCATTTGGGGTTATTGTGAATAATACTGCTATGAGTGCATGCGCTGTGAACACAAGCTTTTGTGCAGGCATATGTTTTTATTTCTCTTGGGTATATACCTAAAAAACCATTTTTAATCCAAGGTCGTGAAAATTTACCCCCATGTGTTTTTCCAAGGGTTTTGTAATTTCAGCTCTTGGTCTTCGATCCATTTTGAAGTAATATTTGTATATAAGGTAAGGTAGGGGACCAGCTTCATTCTTTTACATGTGGAAATTCAGTTGTCTCAACATCATTTGTTGAAAAGACTCGTTTTCTCATTTATTTTATCAACTATTTTGAAAATCATTTGACTGTAAATTCAAATGTTTAATTCTAAACTCTCAGTTTTATTCTACTGATCTAAATGTTTATCCTTATGCTAGTATCTCTGCCTCTGATTCTATAGTTTTCAGAGTCTGTTTGGCACTTATTTTGTTAAATTTGTTCCTAAGCATTAATTTCTTTTCTTAAAAAAATTATATTATAAATAGAGTTGTTTTATTTTTGGATTCTTTTTGCAGGTGTACACTTGCAAAATAATTTAATTCTGCATGTATTTTGTATATTTTTAATCTACAGCCCTACTGAACTCATTTATTAATTCTTACAGTATTTTAGTGGATTCCTTGGGATTTGCTATATACAAGATATTATCATCTGCAAATAGAAATAGTTTTACAGCCGGGCTCGGTGGCTCAGCCTGTAATCCCGCGCCTTGGGAGGCTGAGGTGAGCGGATTGCCTGAGCCCGCGGGTTCGAGACCCGCCTGGGCAGGCGAAACCTCATCTCTACAATAAATCAAAAAAATTAGCCGGGCGTTGTAGCGCGCGCCTGTAATTCTGGCTACTTGGAAGGCTGAGG
>CAUYQG010057362.1:0-17679 GCA_963574415.1 Tarsius wallacei | reverse complement strand
CATTCCTTGACTGTGCCCTTCCCCATCTTCAGTGACAGCAGTGGCTGGTTGAGTCCTTCTCGAATCAATACTGATTCCACTTTCAACCCTTTGTACTCAGAGGCATCTCGCAGGTCACCTACCAGCCACTCGACTGCACTTTTTTATGAAGTAGTAGAAAATGAATCACTTTTATATTAAATAGTATAGCGTTGGAAAAAATAATTTTACAGTAATGATATTTGGCTTATGATGGAATGTTGGACATTGAGGAATTTATTTCTGACCAAAAAAACAAGATGTTATATCTTACGTTTTTCTGACATGTGGCAACGTGTGAAACAGTCACCAACATGCATTGCAGGAGCACTAATTCAGGTTGTGCAGTAGTAGTTTGTTTGCTGTCTTCCACCTGGTGTTTTTCTGTCCGAGCCGACCATGCAGTCTAGCTTTCTTCCTCTCACATTAATAATGGGTAGTTTATTGTCCAAGCTGTGACTCAAAGACTATATGACACACTCGTGATTCCTGAAAACCCCTTCTCAACTGACTGATTAGAAGCTTGATAGATTTCAAATGGGACATCGGTTTTTCATTGTCTTTGAATGGAAAACTTCAAGGAAACATACGTTTTTGAAAATTTTGTGCTTGTCTAAGTTTATCCTGTATAATCACCAGCAATCTAATCTCTTTATGTCCCCTGAGAGGGGACATCTGAGTGGTTTGCTAGATTTACAGTGTCCCCTCAGAGAGAGCACCCAAGTACAAAGGGTTAAGGACACTTGTGATGACACTGGGCTCACCAGAATAATCTAGGGCACTCTTCCTGGTCACATTCATCAGACTCGTCGCCCTAATTTCCCATGGCCCTGTAATCTAATGCATTCACAGTTCCAGAAATTAGGATGTGGATACCATGAGGGTGTACATATAATTATTTTGCCTGCCATATGCTGATTGCTGCTGGGATGCCTATGATTATAGAGCCATTGGTGTAGTCATGTTCTTGGCTTAGGAATCAGTGTGGCAGCTGTAGCTACTTACTGAGGTGGCAGCTCAGCTGGAAAACTGACCAAATGGCCAATCTCAGAAGGTATGAACGATGCGTTTTAGTCCCATGTTTGCATAACCTCAAAATCGTAATCACTACCAAAAAGCCTTATCTTGCCAAACCATAAGCCATCAATAACTATGAGTGTCCTTCCTCAGTATCAAGCAACTGTTTCTGTCGTTTACATGTATATGTGATAATCTTTGTCTTTATGGAGTCTAGTGAAATCTGGAGTAAGGGTGGTTTCCTCCATTTTGTGGTTTTTCAAGTTTGAGATATTTAGAATTAAGTTTGTTAGAATATTATTAATTACTTGCTTGTATTTTTTACCTAAAAAAAATTTTTTTTAAGTTGTGGGATACAAGTCAGGATTGGGTACATAAATGGTTTAGGTACAGGTGAAGTTTTGGGCCTCCGATTGGACCTCACTTTGCCTAATAAAACCGCTTTGATTTCTGCCTTGTATTTTCAGCACAGACACTAGACATTTTCGAAATCTAATGATACAGACATACTATGACGGGGTCATTGCCGGAGAAGGGTCATAAAGTTGTCTGCCTCTATTCAGTGTTTTAAAAGCCTTCATGGAAATTAATCGTCTTAGAAGAGGGCTGTGGGGAACGTGACCTCATTTGTAATGTGAGTTCAGGGAGTTGTCCCTAACTTTGCCTATATATAGCATTTAGCACCCTAACAGAAGTTGAAATTCTGAGAAATAGAACTACATGTTAATTAATTTCTGGGTTTATTTGTATAACTGTTGTCTTTATACACAAGTGTACATTCAGTAAATGTAATATTTTCTCATGATCTTTGTGACATAAGTTTTTTTTAAAACTTTTTAGTTGCATCTGTTCATAGTATTCATTCTCATTTTGTGTAGAGGCCAGTGGGTAGAATTTCCCTGTCTGCATTCACATCTTTTTTTCAGGATTGAAAATAATGTGGAAGGGAGCTGTTGCCTGTCTCTTCCACGTTGCTTTTTGTGTCTGGTCTCACATCCATAGTGTCATGGCAGGTGCCATGTTGAATTAGTGAATGCATGGGCATCAGTGCTACATGTTAGCCTACCATTGCTGAGGTTCAGGGCTTAGAGCACTCGGTGAGTAGTGCGGATGTTTTTATGATTCCATTAACCCTATCCATCTACACTACAATAAAAAAAAAACCCAGCGGAAATGCTTACTTTTTATTAAGAAAAAATGCGTGATGTTAAAAGTACATTTAAGTAAATAGTTTTTTTCCCTCTAGCCAACTATGAAACTTGATGAACGGCAAAGTAAGTCAAAGAAAACCAGGTTCAGAAGCGATAGACTAGGTCAGGACAGTCGAGTGTGCTGGGGTTGACTTGTGTTGGCTTGGAGAAGGCAATGCTGGTAACGAGCATGGGGTTTCAGGAAAAAGAGCCTGGTAGTGGATTCCTGCTGGCATCCACAGACCCTGTCTTATGAATCTCCAGACTTCCAGCCCTCGTCTGAGAAATTCAGGTTAAAGACAGCACTCCTGCAGTGGAAAAGTATGAAAAAGACAAGCTGTACAGGCTGATTTTAAAGATGTAACTTGTACTGCCATTAATCAGCTCATAGAAGTATGCAGTACATGTCATAATAATGTGTGTTTTGAGGATCTCAAGAACATTAAGGAAAAGTTGAGTATTGCTTTGAACATGGACGATGATATAGGAACAACAAAAAGACCTTGCAGGGTGCTTCTTTGAATTTTTTTTTTTTTTTTTGAGTTGGAGTCTTACTCCATTGTCCAGGCTGGAATCAGTGGCCCGCTCATGGCCATTTCACCCTCGACTGGCTGGGCTCAGGCAATCCTTCTGCCTCAGCTTTTCAAGTAGCTGGAACTACAGGTACACTCTGCCAGGCCTAATTTTTTTATTTATTGTAGAGATGAGGTTTCACCAAGTTGCCCAAGCTGTTCTTGAACCCGTGGGCTCAGGCAATCCCCTCATCTCGGCCTCCCAAAGTGCTGGGATTACAGGCTTGAGCCACCGCACCCAGCTGTTCCTGTGATTTTTATGGGAAAAAAAATTGGGAGAAAAACATTTAAACTAAAGGAAGTAAAAAAGATTAAAAAACATTGGTCTGGAATTTCTGAAGGATAAACAGAGTATGAGAAACGTTTTACAGCAAAACCCCATGTATATTGCTACCACTTTCTTCCAAGGGGAGCAAGAGGTGTTATCACATGGAATGCAGGCAGACATACATTCTACCTGTCAGCATAGTGTGGTCCAGAACATCCTTTTCAAATACAGAGAGTGTGCAGAATTAATAAGCATTTAAGGAAAATGCGCAGCTTTAAAGAGAGTCTATGGCTGAAATGGGAAGTCTGATCTCTGAGGAATAAGTAATTCTCTGAGGAAAATGTAAACTCTCTGTAACTAGTGCCTTTACAGAGCTCCAAGTGCGTTTGCAGGGAGGCTGCCTAGGGCAGTAATTTGAAACCTCAGCTCTGGGGTCAGTCTGCCTTGTCTGAAACCTGGCTTTACCACTTAACCATTTCTGTGGGCCTCGGTTTCCCTCAGCTTCCTCACCCATAAAATAGGGAAAGTAATTTTATTTAATTTATAAGGTTGTCTTTAGAATTAATTGATTAATGAAGAATGCTTAGCACAATACCAGGCACATAGTAAGCACTTAATAAACATTTTAATTATACTATTTGCTCCTAAAATTGGCCTCTATGAAAAAAGGCCAATTGCAAATCTTGAAAATTTGATTATTGAAATAAACTCAATTAGTAGGACTGATGCAGCTGGAGATCAATTTAGTGAGTTGGATGGTCAAACCAAGGGATTTTCCTTGAACACAAGGTCGAACGAGAACATTGAAAAGTATCAGGAATGTTAACATCTAACAAAATTTCCAGATGAAAATATGAGAGAAAGGAAGAGAAAATGTATGGTTTTAACATTATTATGTTATAAACATGGCTAGTGAGAAAACTGATTTGTGCAGATAATCTAGCTTGTTCTAATTAGCCAATTTACTTCTTTCATCTAGGAGTATTTATGATTTGCTCTTTACCAATGGTTTTACAGAATGAGACTCGGTATGGAGCTTTTTGCATTAATTCTGCTCGTGCAATATTTTAGTCTTTCTTTAGCACTGAAAACATTCCTTACATAATAATGTAAAACATACATAATAATATAATGTAAAGCATACATAATAATGTAATGTTCCAGAGGTTTCACCCAGGACCAGAGAGAGCTACACAAGTGGTAGCACAATCAAATGGGGGACAGAAGAGCAGAGGGAGCTGGGCAAGATGAGGTCAGCTCGCTGGAGTGAAAATGCAGAACACAACTGGTACATTTCAGGAATGCAGAGGCTCAAAAGGTTATAAAAGAAGTTTCTTGAGGAGACTAGTAGACGGACATAGATGCACAAGACAGCGATGAGCAGGAAGGCAGTCAACACAGGGTCAAGTGCAAGCAGCAGAAATGCTCTGTGAAGCTGGACGTGTTAGAGCCCTTGACCTTCACTCCAGCGAGCTGACTTCTTCTTGCCCAGCTCCCTCTGCTCTTCTGTCCACTCATTTGACTGTGCTACCACTTGTCCGGCTCTCTGTGGTCCTGGGTGAAACTTCTGGGGAAGAACATTTGCCTGGCCCAGATGTTTGCTGTTTGACCCAAGTTTTTCGTGCTCTGTGGGCTGTTAAACAGACTTGGTTGGCTGCCTCTAGCCAGTCACCTGCCGCTGTCGTCCTAGTCCTAGTGGCTGGGGGAGGTGGCTGGTCATCAAAAACAGGGCATATTTAAGGCTGCCTCTTCTGTGGCGAAGCTGATTTGCCCCAGAGAAAAGGAATGTGGTCACAGTGTTCACTCTGAGTAAGGCGTTTGGTAGCCATTGCAGTTGCCCTTTTATATGAAATGAAGTCTACAGTGGCTAGCATCAAAAACAGCAGTGGCATGTAGAGACAGAGTCGTGTAGAAAGGAAAATGTTTTAGAGGATGCTTCTTTACTGACCCGAGAACAGCCCTCTGCTTTCTGCTCTGTATGCCTGACAACAGTATTCTTTCTATCTTTTGAAAGTAACTTGGGTCAAATATCTAGTTAGGGTTGTTACATGGTAAATACCAGGGAAAATGTTTTTTTCAATATTTTAATAGCTAGTTTTGGCTTGAAAAGAGGATTTTGTGATTTTTCTTTCAAAACCTAAGATTATCAAATCCATTTCAGAATATTTACTGGTATAGGATGATATCAGTTATTTAACCCAAGGTCAGTGCTGAGTATATGGTGTAGTCAAGATGCTCGTCGTGATAATGAATAATTTGTAGTAAAACAAAAACCTGAAGTAGCATGTTCGATATATGTAGGTATTGACAGAAAGTTACATGTCATTGACAGAAAGTTGCATGTAAATACCTGTTCAATTGACTCTAGGTTGGGCCATGCAGGCTGCTGCCTACATCTTCATTCATAGGAAGTGGAAGGATGACAAGAGCCATTTTGAAGACATGATCGATTACTTTTGTGATATCCGTGAACCACTTCAACTCCTCATCTTCCCAGAAGGGACTGATCTCACAGGTAAGGTAGCCCGGGTTTAGATCATAGAATTTTAAAACATCAAGAAACTTGAACATCGTTTAGTCTAAACTTCTCATTCCTCTGATTATGTAACTGCACACCAATGAGATTCATGGCTCTGCCGGGTGTCGTGGCACGTGCCTGTAATACCAGCTCCTTAGGAGGCTGAGGCAGGAGGATCACTTGAGCCCAGGAGTTCATTCCATCCCGGGCAATGTAGCAAACCTCCATCTCAAATAAATAAATTGAAGGAAAAATAAATAAAAAGATCAGTGGCTTACCCCCAAGATCACTCAGTTAATCAGTAGCACATTAGGATCCAGAAACCCTGGTCTCCAGCCTGTGGGACATAGGCAATCCTAGAGGTCATTATTGCTCACACTCTCATGCCAGAGCTGTCTATTTTAAGCCTCAGAGTATATTTGAAACTATCAGACATCAGTGTGGTTTTGAAGTCCTGTTTCCAGCAGTGTGCGTTCTCCTCCCTGCTGTGTGATCCTCTGGCCCTCTTCTGAGGTATCCACTTAATCCATTCTACCCATTGGTACCCTTCCCCTCATCTTCTTCCTTATAAGAAAAGCATCTGACAGTGTCTGATTTTAGTTATTGTTGATTTAAGCTGACTCGTGACCTTTCTCCTGATACGTAAGCCTATCACTGCTCCAGGCAGGAAGTCTTTTTCCTTCTTCAAGAAAAGTTCAGCCTCAGTTCATTGAGTCATAAGGGGACACAGGAGGACGTGTTTATATCTCTTCTACCTTCTCAGATGTTAAACTGTGCAGGCCAAGAATGAATTCAAGGAATTTGTACGAAGGGTAAAAACAAAATCTGGTGCAGTTTGTCCTCCTTACTGCATTCGTGGGTTCTACACGGATTTAAGCAGCTGAAGTCTCCTGTCTAGGATATAAGATTCTGATACGGGTACAAGCAGACAGCTGTGGCTGATACTGGGAGGGCCGGGGCAGGGGTGCAGGGCACAGACAGGCGGCAGTTGTGCAGACCTTTCCCTCAGAAGAGCAACATTTACCCTAGCACCCTGCTAACTTCAGGAAAGGGACAGCATAATTCAAGGAGACAGAGTGGCTCCTACAGGCTCTGCCATACAAGGGAGGACAGAGTGAAGCAGGGTAGAACTGAGGTCTAAGACTCACAGTCACGTGGGGCTAGAACTTGAACTTGTCTTTCCAACCCTTGATCATAGACTAAGAAAGGCAACCCTTAGCATTTAAGAGGGAGAGCAGGAAAATGAACATGCCAGCTCATGCTGTGGACACCGTTTATGAAACCCGTTACCCAACAAGAGAGTTCAAGATGAAAAATACAAATCACACAGTTGTTGAAGCTAGTGAATGGGTAAGCCAGACTAAATCGATAAGGGAAATTGAGGTATTTTGGCAAACATTTCCTATAGATAGCAACAAAGAGATCTTTTATTCATCTATTGCAGATGAAGCAGTGCTAAATGAACACTGGCAGTGTTTGCATGCTAGGCAGATCTCTAAAATGTGTGCTGACTGTAGTATATACTTGAGTGTTTATGGTTGAACTTCTAAAAGTAGCTGGATCAAAGACGAGAATATCGAGGATAATGCTGGCTGCCTGTTGTTTAAACTTGAAAAACGTATTGTTCTGAGTTGTAAGTGGATTGATTCCCAGAACTAAACTATCATTAAGAAGTTGGCCCCATTTAAATTATACAATACTTAGAATGTATAATACCTAAACTTGGATGTTGAAATATCAACTTCATTTAATAAGTATAGAGCATTGAAAGCCATTTACTAAAACGATAGATTTATGCTTGTGAATGCCAACATACACTCCAGAATGGCAATTTTGGAAGTTACTTGGTAAATAAAAGTGAACAGAAAAAAGGTTCCTGTGTTGCTGCTGCTGTTGTTCATTAGTTTGCTCCTAAGTTAGACCTTCAGTGGCTATAAAATGTAAGTGTGAAAGCTTTTTCGTTCTGTGATTTTTCTCAGGTTTCTGTTACATCTAGGTGCATATTTCTGGAGTCCAAAGTGTTCTCCATTACATGATGTAGTAGCATATTTTCTTGAGTTCAAATGATATTTACATTTAAACCTAGACTATTTGCCAAATAGAGAAAACAGACAGATCCTGAAGCGTTTACACTCTTTTTATAGTATTGTACAGATAATTTTATTGAGTTAGAAAAAAATGATTTAAAAAAATAGGTTAACAAAATGTCTTCAATTGGGAACAGATGTCTGTTAATTAAAAGATGTTTTTAGTTACCACAGTTAACTCTGAACTTGGGTTTTCAACCCAAAGAATATGTTTAATAACTTACTTTAAGTTCTGAATCCAGTTTGCTTGCATATTTTCAAATAGTCCATTTGCCTGTAACTTTCCATTCTATCTTTGTCTGTTATTGTTGGTTATAACTCTTTTATGGGAGTAATACATGTTAATTTTTGGAAAATTGGAAACAGCATTGTAAATGAACAGTAACTTGAGTTCACCTCTTTTGGATCATTTGGTCACACTTGCAGAGGCATGTCAGTGTGTGCAGGCACACACATCTACAGTCTTGACATTAACACTGAGATCCCGCTTTTGCTTCCCTTAATGTTCTGTTGTAATCTTTCACATCATGTTTTCTTTGAAAATGTGCTTTAAAGGTGGGATAGTTTCTGTTGTGTTGGTGGATTAGTTAGGGCTCTCCAGAGAAACAGACCCAGTGGGCTGTGTATGTATAGTAAGAGAGCGAGGCTTATTTTAAGGCTTGTTTTAAGGTACCAGCTTCGTCCCTGTGGCAGCCTGGTGAGTTCAGATCCGCAAGGCAGGCGGCAGACAGAGGTCCAGAGAGCATGCTGTCCCAGGGCACAGGCGGTGTGCAGGAAGAGCGTTCTTCCTTGTGGGGCCGGGGGGTGGGAGGCGGCCTTCAACTGGCGGACTGCTGAGGCCCACTCACGGTGTGGAGGGAGATCGGCTTTGCTTAGTCTACTGATTTAAATCTTAGTCTCATCTAAGACACGCCTCCCCAGAAACATCTAGAATAATGTTTGACCAAATACTTGGGTGCTTTGTGAACAAAATACTGGATTTTAAAAAACAAATACCTGGGTACTGTGGCCTACTTAAGTTGACATAAAACATTGACCATCACAGTTGGTATACCATAATTTTGAGTTTCATTTTACTGATTTGGAAAGGAAAGCTACTTCCAGGTTTTAGCCATTGTAATATTACATGCAAATTAGTACCCGTGTACACAAAACTTCTTTTAAATTTAAAGACCTGGAGCTTTATATACAAAACGAAGTCTCTACCTTCGTGAAGTTCGCTTTCTATGAGGAAAGACAGATAATAAAGCAGTAATTTAATAAAAAGATGTCAGGTCATCGTAAGTACGGTGCAGAAAAGCCAGGCGGGATAGGGAGCTGGAGAGTGACAGGAGGGCTGCGGGTGCCGTTTTACAGGGGGTGGCAGGGGAAGCCTCCGTGTTCCACTTCTGTGACATAGGGACTCAGGGCCCAGAGCAGAAGGCTGCAGCTCCGTGGGTGAAAGGCATTCTGGGTGAAGGGAAGGGTGGCAGTACACAGACCCTGGGGGACATGCCGGCTGCTCTAAAACAGCACAGTGGCCAGTGGTCCCACACCGGGAAGGAAGGCAAGGGGAGTCACAGGAGAGCTGATGGGATGGGCCTGTGCTCAGAAGGTGGGAAGCTAGTGGGTACAGCTACTAATCAGTGTCTGGGCGTGGGCAGATGCAGTGGTGGTGGGACAAGCTGCCCTCGGACCTCTGTGTCTCTGATTGCTGTTACTTTCCCCCATGCGGCGGTCCTCTTAGAGCTGTTTATACTTGTGTTCGTGTTCTACCGCAGCTCAGTTTTGCCTGCAGAATCCACAGTCTCTGGCAGACTGCAGAGCACACTCAGGAGTATTCCTGCTCATCCTCGCGCTGTGTCTGGGGTTCTTGATCCCGTTAAGGCCTGCCAGCCATCTGTGACACACATGCTGTTTTGTGGTCCATGTCCGGGATATCTAGATAAAGGTGAAGGCGCTGTTGTCTGCAGGCGTGGAGTCTTTGCTTTTGACTTGCCAGGAGATCTGTGAGCGTTCGACTCTCTTCCTCCGTCATCACAGAGGCAGCACCTTGCAGTGGAGTGTTGGGGACTGCACCTCGGACTTTGCAGGGTTGAGGACTCAGTGATTTTACATCGACTCCTAGTAAAGTTGTTGACATGGGTATTTTTCTTGCAACTTGGAATAATCATTTATAAATTTCAGGATGTCACTGAGGATTTCTGGTCCTAACATCTGCTGTCATCAGAAAGGATTTCATAATCTCCTGTAGTGGTTGAGGCCAAATTTCTGAACATTTCACTTTTCCAAATGTATTTGCTGAATAATGGATATGGTTCTTCTTGGAACTTGTAAAGTTACCTCATGGGATGGAAAAAGATGTTTCTGCCAACAATTGAAACATGTACTTGACGCTGTAACTATATTCAGCCAAACCATGTTCAGATGTTTGTCCGTGATGTGCTAACCTTGCCCACGCTGTTGTGTGGCGGTTTTGGTTAGTGAGATTCGTGTGCTCTGTACCTGCGCAGGGCAGAGGTTTCACTTTGCATGGGAGGCCCAAACTGCTGGGTTTAAAAAAAAAATGTTGAGCTAATCTATTTGATTGCTAGTTATTTCTTCTGGATATGTAGATTCTTCTATTTTGTTAGTGTTACAGGTTTATTTATTAGTATGTAGGGGTTATTTTATGAAAATTTTAGTTTGTTAGTATTTTATATTAACTTCCATTGAATATTGACTTTAATGAAGTCTTTTAAAGACTATTAAAGATTTGAATATAAATTTTAGGAAATCTATTTCTACCTTGTTACAAATTTTTAAAAATTCCACTGAGAAGGTCTTAGACCTTTGTAGGGGACCATTTGAAATGTCTGTGTGTTCTCATTTGACTCAGTGTAATGTATTCAGTAATCACAAAACAATTAACTGCCATTTCTATAAAAGACGTTCTGTATTTCCTCGCCTGTCTCCCTTTTCTTCATGGCTTCTCATGGTCTCTTGTTTTGTTTAGAAAACAGCAAGCTTCAAAGTAATGCTTATGCTGAAAAGAATGGACTTCAGAAATATGAATATGTCCTACATCCAAGGACTACAGGCTTTACCTTTGTGGTGGACCGTCTAAGAGGAGGTAAGCCTATCTCAAAGTGTGCTTTTTACAAAAGTGGCACAAGTTGCTAAACTTTATATACAGCCCTTTAGAATTTCTAAAGCACTTTTTAATACTTTAGCTCAAGAAATGAGATACTGTATTTTTAGGCTATGTTGACTCTATCTACTAAGATGTTTCACTGTACAAAGACATCTTTGTGAAAAAAATTCCCCTTTTTTGGAACAGACAGAAAATGATACATATAGTTAAGATATATTCCATTTTTAAATATTTCTCAAAGCAGCAAAACTGTCTTCAAGGTATCTGATCACTTATACTGACCATAGATTTGGCTATTAGGATCTGAGAATATGTCATTCTCTCACGGCTTTCTATGATTGCGCTTCTTTAGAGCTTAAAAAATAATTTTACACTCACCATTCTACTCACACCATCAAGTAGCTGGTTTGTAGGAAGGCAGGTGCTGCTGCCGTCACCTGCCAGTTAAATGGACTGGCTTCGATGTGGTCAGTCATTTCCACGGGTTGCAGGAGTCGGGGACGGAGTCAGGCCCTCTGCTGTGGCATCACACTGCTGCCTTACCCTTCAAGCTATGTCTCGCTAGGGCACGTGTGAGGACGGTGAACCTGCTGACATCATCATGCCCATCTGCATGTTTACGTTTTGACGTTTGTTATGTAGAAAACCAGCTATACTTTTTATTATAGTTCCGCATAGTTCCATGTTTGTTTATACGCACGTGTCCATACAAATAAACACACACGAAGAAGAGGGAGCTATCCAGAAACGCTTGGAAGTATTGATTTTACAAGAGCAATTTAAAGCCCAAGTCACAGGCAGAAGAACCTTGTTGTACATTTCTGCTCTCCACTCTGCTTTTTGGCAGCCATCCTGTATGATAGGGATCCCTGTGACAAATTGTCACCTTCCTATGATAATTGCTACATTGTCATAAAAGTGCTTGTGCCCAACAGGAAGGGTCTTGAACCCTTATTCAAGAAAAGGTGTGAAGTTCTTCTTTTTGTAAATGGCATTCCTGTCGTTCCCCTAGGGTTTCATATGCTTTATGATAATAAATGTAATCTGCAGAGATGAAGCTTCTTTGAATCAAGTACCCATGATTTTAAAGACAAGGGCACAATCCCTCAAATCCTGCTGCCCCTCTTAGTTCGGCTGCTTTTGGAGTTCTGGGGCTACGCCGAACACACCTTGAATTTGTGGGTGTGTGGTCGCGGTGCATGAACTAGTGAGTGCCCATCCCACCCCAGAAGCTCCTGGAGGACACCGCTCCACACTGTAGGATGTGGTGGAAAGACACCAATGACATCCAGGTGGGTGTGCTTTTGCATGTGATGCTGTATACGGGGCGTCTGACTTGGACTCGCCCTCTGCACTCAGCAGTCTTCTGTGTTGTATTTGGGGGCCTCTTTAGAGCATTCCTGATGTCATGGAGCACATTCATCTACGAGGCTTCTGGGGTGACAGACACGTGCCTCCAGCTCACAGCTTCTGCTGATCAAGACCTGCGCGAGTGTGGGCAGGAGGGCCTAGAGGTTATTTCATAGTGGGAAAGAATGTGTCTGTGGAGCGCTCTCTTGAAATCTGGAAACTATTTCAGTAGCCAGCTGACTTATAGCTTTGGTGACTGGGTGGCTTAGTCACTCAGCACCACTCAGCAGCCACAGGGTGTAATTTTTCCTGTCGGAGCTGGCAACTGACTCCCCCTGTATGTCAGGAAAAAGAGAGAAACACAGTTAGATGATACCTCTTGTTTTAGGTAGAAAATCACATGCGATTCTGTTTACTTCAGTTAGAAACATAGAATAGGACCTGTCCTTAAGGATGGGAGTGAAGCTACGATAATAATAAAAATAAGAAACAGGATGAGAATGCTTATAATAGTAACAGCAGGTGATATGAGTTGAGCGTTTTCTAAGAATCAGGCATGATGCTAAGTGTCTTCTATGCCAATGGTCCATGAATCACTCCTTGGAACAACCCTGCCCAGTAGCCCATCATTACTCATGCTTAACTCATACCACAGACCCAAAGCAGGAGTGGTGGTGAAGGCCCTCCACACGGTGGTCGGAAGGTGATCTAACCGTGTCACACATAGTCTTGCTACCATAACTTGTTGCCTCTTGTATTATTAGTGCTTGTAGTGAACAAAGTCTCCAGAGTCATAAGGCACCTTTAACACTAGTGAGCTGGATGATTTTCTTCAAGAAAGAACTTAAAAGGAAGCAAAAGAGAGGTTGTGTGGCCAGATCACAGAGGATGGCGGGTAGTCGTGCTCCTGAGTTGGTGGGAGAGGCAGAGCGAGGAGGCAGGCCGGGAACTGAGGACAGTCGTGCTGGGGTATCAGTGACTAGAGAGAAGGCATGTCCTTAAGGATGGGAGTGAAGCAGTCCTTGGTGGGCGTTGCCGCAGGACCCTCGAGCCAAGGGCCTGAGACTGGACAGGATAGCAAAGCCTCTGATGCCGAGGCCTCGAGATCCGCTCTGACAAGAAAGTATGTGCCAAGGAAGCTTCTGTTAGAATAAATGGCCTTGGGGAGTAAGTCTTGCTGTGCAGATCACAGTGGACTCCTGTGACCCACAAGGACTGTGGGTGACGTGGCTGCTGTCCTGGGACCTCAGCACTGCTGCTTCTGCCAGTTGCTGGCACATATCAGGACGACTTGTTGGAAGTGCTCAGGAGGGATGAGCAGGACGAGGGGAGTGACTTCTGCGCTGGGGAGTAGATGTCATGAAGGTTAAGAGCGTTTGGAAAACACCCGCTTACCCGAAGTAGAACACTGACCATGTGACTTCGCGCAGATGTGTTGTCTCTGGCATAGTAACTGCTGAGAGCTCACGCTTAGTACCTGGTTTCCCCAGGCATGCACTTCTCTGTGCTCCTGCTGGATCCTGAGCCTTGGAGGGTAGGAAGTGCTCACAGGTCAAACAGATTCAGTCGGGGCCAGTCGAGTTGAATGTCTTTTCCTTTCATCTAAAAACAAAGCCAGCTCAGTATCCCCGCAAACAATTACCCTGGTTGGTGTTTTCTATAGAGGATTTATTTTCTGTGTACCTCTAATCATGGAGGCTTTTACTATGTGATTATATAATTTCTTGTAGTATTAGAATAACTCAAACCCAAAAAGAAGTTCCTAATTTAGAGGAAAGAGGCTTTCGCCTGAGCAGTCTCTTGGTTTTTTAGTTACACAGCTATAATGAATGTATCACACTGTTTAAAAACCTTTCAGTCAGGGCATCACAAATTATTTGTATCCATTGTCATCTCCAGTGCTCCATCATTTTTAACAATAATAGCTTAACTCTTGTTTCAAACAGATAATGATTTGGTCCACCAATTATTTGATTTTGTTATACATTTTTTAAGCCATTTACTGAGTTGCAACCATGCAATAATTATTTTAACCATGAGATAGCACGTGTGTGTACATTTGAAACACCTTGAAATTAGGTCAGTCGGAAATGAGGATAAAACACTGGATACTTGCTCCACGGCATGACCTGTGTAAGATACGACTTTGTCTTCAAAGAGTTTATAGTCTTCGTGAAGGACAGGAATGATTCCCATGAAGGATCAGACAGTGCAGTTCAGTGCTGAATTTATGGTATGTAGTGTGTAGACACTTTGCTGAATAATTACAGAGTGTTCCCTAAAGAGAGCTCACGTGAAGCTTCTTGAAGACGCCTGAATTTCCTTGCACATTAGAGATTGTATGTGATTTGGATGAAGCTGGCTGATGGGGAATGGGGGCGGGGCCTGTGTGAGGGCCACGTGGGCCTGGGCAGTGGTGGATGGGTCATCGATGGAGCCGAGATTGAACTTGTGAAGCCCAGACGGTGAACTCAGCCCCCAGGTAGTCACGTTTTAGTTTGTTTATTTCTAGATTAAGCCACTCAAGCAAACCATCTCATGTATTAAAGTGTATCTATGTGATGATTTAGAGTATTGTTAGGTTTGAAATCAAATGTTTTTGAATTCAAAGTAAAACATTTCATATTTCCATCTATATTTGACTACTGGCTTGAATTCTCAATAGGAAGGAGTGAAGCATGTGATCTTCCCACTGTTCTGAGGGATACAGAGTTGCCCACTAAAGAAAAATGAAATTTCCACGAGGTCATTTGGGTCCACACGCCCGAACAGCACTCTGCAACCTGTGTCTGGGGAGAGAGAGTTGCTGACTGACTCTGGATCACATACATAGACCTGGCCATCCTGTTTTGGCTCCTTTTGGGCCATGGCAGCTCTTGCTTGCCCTGGGGAAGCTGTGGCTCCCGGGGAGAGAGCCCAGCACAGAGTCCCACTCAGTCACCTTCAGCAGCCACAAGAGATCACCTTATGTGTCCGTTCCCCTTAGAGCATAACTACCTGTGGGCAGTGGGGTCTGTTTGCTGCCTGTTGTGGGAGCTAAGGGTGGCCGTCGAGTCACACTTGCGGGGCTCACACCACATTCACCATGGAGGGGTGCACTTCAGCGGCACCTCCCATCAGCCAGCATGTGGAAGGAACGAGGAGGGAAGGCAGGCAAGCCCTTGGAACGCTGGGTGCGTCACATGCCATGCACACTGACCTCTGCATGTGGTTTTTTATTGCTGGAAACTGAAATGGGATAAGACTTTCCTTTACATTGACAACGATGTCATTGTGCAGTAGTCCTTTTGACGTTTGCTGGAATATTTTCTCAGACCTTTTCCGTTTCCCCAGATGTGCTCATATCTTGGTAGCTTAGCGGTTGACTTTCTTTTCAGGTTTGAGAACAACTCTTTGTCTGTTTATGGTGACAAATAAAGTATAACAAAACCTAAATAAGATTCGGATACTGACCAGTGGGAAAGCACACAGACCCCCTAAGTGACCTGGTGACTTACACATTGCGGAGCGGAAATTTTTCAGATCTGCTATAGCAGACTGGTACACAACCATGTGCCAAAGGCTTTTGGGGCTGCTTCCTGTTGAATCCTAAGTGCCCTGTGCTGCTGTGGACCGGAGGGAGTTTGTATTGTTCTTTGTTCATTCTAGTGCTCTGCTCCCCAGCAATACCCCCCCCACACACACAAAATCCAAGCTCCTCCTCTAGGGCAGATCATGTCACTGTGTTCAGTGAAAAAAGTCATGACAGCCTTGAAGAATGGTGGAAGCCCTGTGTCTGTACATAGAAATGGCCACCTGACATTTACGGGCACTGACTTTGTGCCAGGCATAGAGTTGTGCACGTGTTTCTTTACCTTCCCAAGCAGTGAATTCAAACACGGTAATTTTTCAAAACACCAATACTCAGGTGCAAACTCAGACCTGCTGAGTCTGGTGCCTGGGCCTACCGCTTGCCCCAAACCGCCCTCCTGCAGTTGTTGGGCTTTCCTCCCCCACCAGGCGGCCCACGTCAGCACCTTACCCAGGGGCATAGTTCTGTGGATGGAGGTGCTTAAACCCAAGTCTCTCTGCTGCTTGAAGCCCATGTTTTTTCCACCGTGTAATACATTTACAGGTATTCAAATGCTGCACGCATTTGTTCTTTGTAGGTTTTTTTCTTTCTCTTTCCAAGACTTCTTCCTGGTGTCTTTGGCTCTACTATGAGTTTTGTTTAGATGGAAAAATATATAAAAGCTTTTCTTTTCGTTAGCCTCTTTTATTTTCTGATTCCTACATTTACCAATTTTTTCTCCATTTCTCTAATCTTTAAAATAAACAGAAACTCCTGTGACATCCAAACTATCTGTCCTTTCAATTGTGGTTTCATCTTTTTCTTTTTGCTACCAAGTCTCAAAAGTAGCTTGATGACTTGATTTTTTCACAATTAGCTCACTTGCAATTAAAAAAAAAGATAATAGTATTTTTAAGGTATAAAAATAGAGCATTATTTAATAAGTTGGAAAATAATTATAAAGAAGAAAATGAAGGCACCCACAGTCTTACTCATTAATTCTTAGAGATATCCAGTACCTGCCTTTTGACATATAGTCTACCTGTGTTTTTCAACATGTACACGTATGAATCAAACAAAATTGGCTCATGATGTATCTTGTTTTGTACAGTATTTTTTTTAAACATGAGTAGAGTGAACATTTTCTCCCTGTCCATAATTTTTCTAAGGATGATTTGTTAATGTATGTGTGGAGTTCTATCCGTTACAGGGACCACTGTTTATTTAACTCGTACCTATTATTCAGAACCAAAGTTGCTTCCAATTTTCCACCCTTACAAATAATAGCAAAGGAATAAATCTCTGATTATTTCCTGAGGATAAGTTTCCAAGTCTAACTACTGAGTCAAAGGTTTCTTAAGGTTTTGGAAAATCTTAGGCTGTGCCCACCCTGCTGGCCCACCAGCTTCTAATGCAGCGCCCAGGAGGCATCTCTCATGGATGTCCTGCCTTCCTGCAACTCCGCTGAGGGCGGCCCTGCTGCATTGAGTCACCATGGCTTCCCCTTCTGCACTGCTCCCAGCTTTCCCACCGGCCTGACTCTGTGTCCTCCTTTGCTCTTTCGTCTTAGACCTTACTCCCAGTCAGCCTTCGTCAAGCACTGCTCCAGTGTAATCATACATTGCTTATTCTTAGAAAATGGTTCTTGGATACCTCTTCCCTTGAAGACTGTCAGGTTTAGAAAATGTAATTATAGTGCAGTGTCCTAAGAGTTATACATTGAAAGTATCCTGAGGACAGAAAGAAAGGAGAGCCTATCTTTACCTAAAGCCACACTGCAGAGGTAGTATGTGAACTGAGAATAAATAAATATTTGTGTTACTTCTGTATTCCTTGATAAAGGCTTTATAATATATGACTGGGTGCAGTGGCTCAAGCCTGTAATTCCAACACTTGGGGAGGACGAGGAAAGAGAATCGCTTGAGCCCAGGAGTTCAAGACCAGCCTGGGCAACATAGCGAGACCTTGTCTACAAAAAATACAAAAATTAGCTGGGC
>CAUYQG010057358.1:0-35825 GCA_963574415.1 Tarsius wallacei | reverse complement strand
GGATTTGGGGAGCCAACAGAGATTACGCAGTATCTCTTTATTTGAAAGTAAAAGTAGACACTTTCTCATAGATTATTTACTGTATGCTAAGCACTTCTGGGTAGTTCCTTTGATTTTCTCAGGTGAAAGTTGTTTTCTCATCCCCTCTTTCTTTTTCATCTCTGAAATATAGCAGGTAGTAAAGAAACATGTTTAAAGTCCACAATATGAGTGAGAACATGTGATACTCAGATCTTTGTTTCTGTGAGAGATCACTCAGTATTGTAGATTCTAGTTCCATCCAGGTTGCTGCGAATGTCATGATTCTGTTCTTTTTTATGCCCTCCTTTTGTTCTTACTTTGTCCTCACCAAGCCTAGTTCTTATCCTGTAGATCTCTGCCCCCTTGTCTTCTGCTCCAGCGCCCGACTCTCAGAAAGCAGTACGCCTTACGACTACTCAGCTTTGTGTTTACCTCACCCGCCTTTCCTAAGCATGATTGTTTTTATTTTCTTTTAGTCTTTTGGTTTTTCCCTTTGCTTTAGTTTTTTTAAATCAGGTTTTTAATGTATATGTTTTAAAGTACTTTGTATAATTCCTTTGCTTTTGTTTCTTGAAATACTGAATATAGTCAACTCTTACAAAACTTCCTCCTATTTCTCTTATTCCTTCCCTATAATGTGGCCCCGGGGTATGCGGAGTATATGAGGAGGCAGGAAACTCTAGAGAGGGATGTTAAGAGATATTAAGGGAAGTCTCTATAAACTCTGATCTCTGCCTGGCAGTTCTGCTGAGCACCCACTCTGTCGGAAAGCTTTCTCTTTTTAAACTTTTCTACAGTTTTTTTTTAATTACCTTCAAGTCTCTGAATATCAGACAGTTGTGAACCCTACTCAACCCTACATCCGGAAGGATGGAGAGGGCACAGTGACTTGATACTCATGTTTGTGGGGCTGAGGGCCCATTTATTTTCCATCTTCTCTGTGTCTTGTTGAACCATATCCCTGGTTTGCAAAGGTAAAAATAAATTCGAGCGGGTGTGTGGTTTCACGTATGGCACTTCAAGAAGTCATTGCTTGCCAGTACTGTGTCTGCCCAGATTCAGATTTCAGTAGAAGCTCCTCAGAGCCAGGGGTGGGGAATGTGGGAGAGTGCTCTCACTTTTGTGTGTACCTGATTCCGTTTCCCTGGCCCCACAGGAGTGCTATTTAGCATCGAGGTCACCTCTACGTACTTCGCAGTTCGAAACTACTGGCGAGGATTCTTTGCAGCCACATTCAGTGCCTTTGTGTTCCGCGTGCTGGCAGTGTGGAACAAGGATGCTGGTAATAGGGGTCTGAGGTGGAGGTCATGTGAAATAGAGATGCTGGTAGCAGGGCGTAGAGGGAAGGTCTGTGGGGCAATTCAGAAAAGGCATTATCTGGGGAATGGGACTTAGGCCGGAGAGTGTAGGACAAGGATATAGTCATGGAGTAGGGGAGTACAACCATGGGGGGGTGTGCATAGTAAAAAGGAAATTAAATAGAAGAGGAGAAATTGGGCTTGGAGAAAGGAAATAATTCGTTCTTAAAACAGATGGCCTGTGTCTCCCTGTGTTTCTGTGAGGCTCCCACAGTAATCCTTGCCTTTCCATCCCATAGTCACCATCACTGCTCTGTTCAGAACCAATTTCCGAATGGATTTCCCCTTTGACCTGCAGGAACTCCCAGCCTTTGCAGTCATCGGGTCAGTGGGGTTACCTGCTCCGGGTGTGGTGAGCAGGGAGTGGGGTGAGATTATGGATTGGAAGGGACCCAAGCTGGGAAGAAGGTGGGGTGGGTGTGGGTAGGACAAATTGCTGGGGGGAGGTGGGTAGAAAGGAAAGGCGGAAGCCCGGTGATTGTTTCCGTGCAGTGACTCCATCCAAGGGATGAGAGTTTTATGTCTGTAAGTTCCAACTCTATATTACACCCTCAGGATTTGCTGTGGGTTCCTGGGAGCTGTGTTTGTGTATCTACATCGCCAAGTAATGCTTGGAGTCCGAAAGCACAAGGCCCTCAGCCAGTTTCTTGCTAAGCAGTGAGTCACTGCCCTTCTTTTGCCCTACCCATTTACTCTCTGGTTGTGCCAAGAGTTCCTCTCTTTTTTTAATCTTTGTGAAAGGCATTGAATGTCTCTAGGTGGCCTGTGTTAGAATATAAGGAAGCTCTGATATTGCGAATAGGGGCTGAGTCATGTGGTCTCCCCTTTTAAGATTCTTTCTTTGTGAAAAGAATGATATCTGTTTAAAGAATTGAGATGAGGCTGGGCATGGTGGCTCAAGCCTGTAATCCCAGCACTTTGGGAGGCAGAGGTGAGAGGATTGCCTGAGCCCAGGGGTTTGAGACCAGCTTGGGCAACTTGGTGAGACCTCGTCTCTACAATAAGTCAAAAAATTAGCCAGGTGTGGTGGTGGACACTCGTGGTTTCAGCTGCTTGAAAGGCTGAGATGGAAGGATCACTTGAGCCCAGCAGGTTGAGGCAGCAGTGGCCGTGAGCATGCTACGGCACACCGGCCGGGGCGACATAGTGAGACTCCAACTCAAAAAAAAAAAAAAAAAGAACTGAGACTATCAGGGACCACTGCCATAGTTCAGTGTGGTATTCACTGTGGGTTGGTTAAATTAGGGGGAGGGTTAACTCTGTTTCTTTTTCAGCCGCCTGCTGTATCCTGGAATTGTTACCTTTGTCATCGCCTCACTCACCTTTCCACCAGGAATGGGTCAATTCATGGCTGGAGAGGTCAGCTCTAGGGGAGTCTGAGGGTGGGGGTCAGGTTACTGAGAACATGACTAGGTTACTAAGCCAGGACCTGGGCCACATAGAAAAGAGGAAACAGCTCATATGTCCACCGGACTTCAGAGCACAAGTAGTTTTGCCCAAGGTAGAATCTCTAGATTCTTCCCCGCAAAAAGGGCAAAAGGGACCCTTGAATAATGAGACTGGGGAATCAGTTCTCTAAGCAAAAGGAGCAGAGTACATCTGTGGAGAACCTGCTCCTTCTGCTTCTCTCTCTCCCAGCTGATGCCCCGTGAGGCCATCAGTACTCTGTTTGACAACAATACATGGGTGAAACATTCAGGGGACCCTGAGAGCCTGGGCCGGTCAGCTGTGTGGATTCACCCCCAGGTCAACGTTGTCATCATCATCTTTCTCTTCTTCATCATGAAGGTACTGCTCCCCATACTACTGATGCCCCTAATCCTCTATTTGTTTTCATTCTGGGAACCCAGGGTTTGCATTGGGCAGGAAGGGGTAGAGCTTCATTTGGCCTTCATCCAACCCACAAAGAAATCATTTGGAAACCATAATGTAACTTGCTCATCTGTAGAAGTGAACCAAGATCTGGGTTAATTGCTTCATTCATGTCAACTTAGTGGTGTTTGGCATAGTTATTTAACCCTTCTAATTATTTAACCCTATTACTTGTTAAATTATTAAGCCATCACAATAGCCATGTAAAAAAGAACAAGATAGAGTTTAGCCTCATGGATAACTGTACAAAAACCTTGAATTAATTAACCAAGTCCTCCCGCATATTAAATAATTAGGTGCTTCATTCTGCATGTATCTGTCAATCCATTTTTTTAGGTGATTTGTACTTCCATTTTTTCCTAGTATTGTGAATAATCTCTTTTCTAGAGTTTCAAAAGGGATAAAATATTTAAATCTGTTTTATTGGTGACTATAAATAATTTTTATAAATGTTATTATTCTCTATTTAGGTAGTGAGACAGTGAGGATTTTTGCCATTCTCATACCATTCTCTTCTAGTTTCAATTAGGAAACAAAGGCTGATCTCTTTTACATTAGCTCTTTCTCATATCCACCCATGAAGGATCATGTATTTATAGACTTCTCAATTGCTGCCTTACACAAAGATATTTTTATTTCCACCCTGGTTGTGATATCTATTACAATTGCTGTTAATCTCTTTTTGTCCTTTTTTTTGATGATTGTCTTTTTACTAATAGTAAAAATAATCCAACATTTTCTTCTGTGTATTAGGGTTCTCATTTATAAAAGTCTGTCCATATAACTTTCAAGCTTTTGAATATTAACTTTGCTATTAACTTATGTATTATGCATTTTATGAATCTACATTTTCTCAGGATATGAATCACTAAATTATATTTACATTTTGATAGTTACCCTGGGTTTATTTATTAATTTATTCAATAAATGTTGTTAAGCAGTTACTATGTGCCAAGTACATAATACTTGATCATTGATCTTTGGCTAATCTTACTTTTGCAACTGAAAAAAAATTTTCGATCTTCTTTTGGTTTTTTTTATTCTGTTCATTTGATGTACTTGGTAATGATCATGATTAGAGATACAAGATTCTTGATACACCAGATTTCAACTATAACTTATACTCTCAGGGTTTGCTATGGACTCATGGAAGCTGTATTTGTGAAAGCTTTTCTATGTCCCACTCTAAATGGGTTGCTTGGGTCTATACATTCCTATTTTGCACACCCACTTTATTACTTCAATCCTTTTTAAAATGTCTTCCTTCAAAAGACATGACATTTTTATCATGTCTTATTAGGGATTTGATTTTTGGATTTTTATTATAGAGTCCATCTTCTCTAATTTATAAATCCCAATTTCCCATAATTAGATGTAGAATATACAAACCATCTATATTAATCAAGTTCAAGTTTTGATGGATCTCAGCATTTATTGTCCAATGATGATAACTATGTTTTTCTGATATTCTTCAAGATCAAGCTTTATGGTAACTTTGGGATCACATATACTTTTAAAATGTTAAGATTTTCAGAAAGTTTTGTAGAAACCAAATACTGTATAATTTTCAGTATTTCCCTTGTACCTCATCCCACCTCCCCAGATTTCCAAGTATATACCTGGATTCCACTTTACAAATTCAAGCTTATTTTGAGAAATCTACTTATTTTGAGATTTCCAAGTATATACCTGGATTCCACTTTACAAATTCAAGCTTATTTTGAGAAATCTACTCCTATAAAGGAGTCACTATTATTAATTTCCTACTGGATATGTCCTTGGTAATGTTTATATCATAAGTATATCAGAAAAAAAACCCACACATTTCCTGGGTTATATTTCAAGCCCAATGGTTTATAGTGGCCCTGTAATACCCTGTAATATTTATAAAGTTAAACCATTCACTGCTACAAATCCATCATATTCCCTAATTACTGCTTCCCAGCATTTCAACTTCTAATCATTGGACACATAACCATACCCTTATTTTTGTCATAGTGTAGGAAATAGGATGCATACCCAAATTGAAATACAAAAGTGACTAAGACTATTTTTCCACAGTCTAATTTGAAATTTAGTTATGGGAACTTCTGGCAGTATCAGCACAGGCAAGAAATGTGCTCAGTTGAGCTCATTTATACTATTGATGAGGGAACCTTGTCTTCCTCAATCTCAAGACATGGAAAGTATCATAACTCAAGAGCTTTTACAATGAGTATGAATATAATTTCAATTTCTCAGTTCCTTTTTAATAAGTCTAACATTGATAACTAGCAGCATTAAATTCTCAGCACAGCCCAAGGCTCTGTAGAATTCTTTTTGCCTGATCTTCATGTCACTGCTTTCTGTAAGGGAATAGAGTGGAATCTATGACAATGGAACTGAATATAGTGGAATCTGTGATAATAGGTCCTTAGTTTCCCAGTTCTCTAGAATTGAGTGTTTAAACTCTTGGAAATTATTTGTGTTCCACATCATTTCCAGATCTTTTATTTTGTGTTTGCGTATCTCATGTGTCATACTTTGTGCTATAGAAGTTGATAATGCCAATGCCTTCTGATCCTGATACTATTCTTACACATGTCTTAGGGGATATCTAAAGTTTAACCTCTGAAATCAGATCCATTGGTCACCTATTGTCTGAATGACCAGAGATTTCAGATTAACCTGAGCCAACAAAACGCCTTATGGCTCTATGTCCTTGATGGTACAGGATAGTTGAAGGGGTCTCAATTGTAAAATGTCAGCATCACTCAAGAAGCTTAAACTACACATGCCTAGAGCCCTGTCTTAAGATGGACTGATGTGGTAGCTTCCAGTGGGGTCTGGTCATCTGTATTTTAAATAAGTCTCCCTGGGTGAGCATTACTGTTAGGTGTTTTAGCAAATACTAGTTCTGAGAAGCTTTTTCTGATTTGTATGAATACTATTTGATCAGTCTATCTTACTTCTTTGCTTCCTTCCTATGTGCCTACTTACCTCCTTATCTATATCCTACCTACCTTTACTGAGCACTATGCTAGAGGAGAGAGAAGACAGAGACAACAAGATACACTCTGTCCCCTCAGGGAATCCTCCACCTATATTTTCTTCATTTTTCACATTTACCTTTGCAGCTCACTGTTTTAAATAATCATATTCTGACATGAAGGAGTATATATGTCCTGCCTCATCTCAGAGCTTCTGGGATGCAGCTTTCTCAGAGTCTTTGTAACTGTCCCGAGGTCAGCCCTGGCTGAGGGGAATTCTTTCTAAGGTTCAGAAAATTAAGAAACATATTTCTCATTAGTTTAAAGTGCAATTTTCAAATTGTGAATACCTTAATCCTGGCAGTTTGTTCTGACCCTTAGCTGCTGCCATCTTACACCTAATTATTTTGAAGTACTTTTCTAAGGTTGGCTTACTTATTTTTGAAAGTGATACACAAACCTGTTGCTTAGTTTATATATTGCATCTCATGCTTTTATTTCTTTTACAGATTTTTAGAATGGAAAAAACACTTTTCCCATTTTATTTCTCTCTCTCTTTTTTTTGCACTCTTATTCGTACATCTTGTTTTTGCCTAAATTGACCCAATTTCTATTGGAATTCTGCCTTTCAAAGTTGGCCTTGGAAATCTTTGCTATGATATTGGCTGACTTATCAATTTTGCCCTTTCAGTAGAGACAGGACTGATCTAATTTTTCATCCTTATGTAAGGTGATTTGATGTCAAACCAAATGGTTCAGTCAGGGCAGTCTTCCTTCCAGATTCCCCCATGAGGTTCATCATATAAGTGGTTCTGTAAATGATCTTACTGAAGCTAAACTAATCACACAATAAGACTCTAAAATTTTAAGGTGTCTGCCAACTAGAATCAGAGCTCCTTTTTGGAAACATAACCTGACTAGGAAACGATATCGTCCAGCTTCAGAAGTTTCAGGTTACTTAGCTGAGGTGAACTTTCTGGATTAAATGGGTACAGTGGACTAGGAGCAGTGAAGGAGAGTACACCTAGATTGCCAAAGGACAAATTTAGTCACTCAAGGTAGGAGAGATTTGGATTATCCAGATGGAGGAACTTTCTTAATAGGGTTGTCTTTGGTGAACTCTTAGACTGAGAGAGTTATGGTTTGGAGTTCTGGAGGAAGGGTGACAAACAAGGTGGTTTCCAGAAGGATTAGCTATCCCAGGATTCCTGCAGGAAAGAGAACAGTGGAAAGGGAGTTGGGTGTGTGCGTTTATGTTGGCAGAGTTGAGACGGTATTCTGATGCTTCTTTTTTATCTCAGTTCTGGATGTCCATCGTGGCCACCACGATGCCCATACCCTGTGGAGGCTTCATGCCTGTGTTTGTGCTAGGTAAGTTCAGGTGGGATCTTACTGACAGCTAAAGTCTAAGGTACAGAAAAAATAAAGAAAGACCCAGGTACTGGGGGTTTGCATTTGGTCTTAGCGCTCAAGAAGACATTGGCTTTGAAAACATAGGGAATGAAGAACTTGGATCTTCTGACATCTTCCCTCCTTTTATCTTCCTTCTAGGAGCTGCATTTGGAAGGCTGGTAGGAGAGATCATGGCCATGCTATTCCCTGATGGTATCTTATTTGATGATATCATCTACAAGATCCTACCTGGGGGCTATGCAGTAATTGGTGAGACACATTCCCACCCCCTGTAATCAAACATTGAGTACCCCAAATCTCTACACTCAAACTCTCCCACAGCATCTTCATTCCAGGCTACTCAGTATAGTTTTAATTTAATACTATTTAATTCAACTTTTATTCAGAAAACAAACTCCTGGCTCTGATTCTCATGAGCTCTTGTTGAATTTCTGTGAGCCTTAGTTTCCCCATGTGGAAAAGGGATTATGGAGCTTAAATGAGATCATAAAGATGAAAAGACCTGGAATTGTGTCTGGATATTTGGTAAGGATTTTGTCATTCCTTCCTAAATATCATGGAACAAACAATGCAGGTGAGTTGCTCAGATACTCAACCTGAGATGTGCTACTATTGATGGGGACTAAGAGCTAAGAAACGTGGCTCTAGACTTACCCCAGCCACTTGTGACCTGAATGACCATGGAGCAAGTTAGCTGTCTTTCTGAGCCTTAATTTCTTTATTCTAAAATGACTTCCAGGATAGAGTGATGCCTAACACCAATATAATCCCAGGATTATTATTCCTCCTCCCTCCTTCTCTTCTTCACCAAAATCTCCTAACATCTAAAGCCATGCCTCTGCTAGGTCGAGAAGCACTGACCAGCTTTCTAGCTCACACAGTATACTCCTCCCCATCATAGTCATTTACACAAGTCTCTTTCATCAATAAAAGTCATCCACTCTTATTGCCCATCTTCATGCCTCTCAGGTATCCCTTTCCATCCTCTCTGGTGCACTAGTAGACATGTCCTATGATCATTTATGTTCTGAAGTATGTAGTACACAATATTCCATAGTGTCATTCCTCCCTGTAGTTCCCTTTTGTGACTTTTTCCTGTTACATTTTTATGTATGCCTTCTCCAACATTTTCCCTACAGGCTAGCTCTTCCATATTTAGATAACACACATATTTAATGTACAAGGGATTATTTTGGTTGATGGGAAAACAACCAAAAATAAGCAAGACAGATTCCATCTTCAGGGAACTTACAGAATCATAACCTTTAGATCTGCAAGGGCCTTAGAAGTCATTTAATGATCCCTTGTATTTATAGCTGAGAGCATGGAATTCCAGAAGAATTAATCTCTACTCATGCAGTTGAAAATAGTAGGATCTGACACAGTTCTCCAAGTCTACAGCATGATTCTTGGGTTTCACTCTATTCACTCACTAATTATTGGCATAAACACCTGAAGCCCAAGGTAAAATGTCATAACTGGGTTTTAAATACCCAGTTAGGAATGATCTGAACTTTTAAAAGCAAGGAAAACTAGGATATCATATCTTCATGTTATAAATGAAAGTTCTTGTGCACACAAGATTTTGTGACTTAGAATTTTGGTTATAAAATGAGATAAAAATGATGCTTTTTAAGAGTTCAGCATTCTAGCCCTTACTCTTGGCAAATCATTATCTCAGGAGTGCTGGCACTGACCAGAGGGTCATGTCTCCCATCCCATGTCATTCCCATCCCCATATGCCCTCCATGATAAGAACAGCAGCCCTAACCCACAGGTATATTCCTGTGTCATTCTAGGAGCAGCAGCACTGACTGGTGCCGTGTCCCACACAGTCTCCACAGCTGTGATTTGCTTCGAATTAACGGGTCAGATTGCTCACATCCTACCCATGATGGTGGCTGTTATCTTGGCCAACATGGTGGCTCAGAGTCTGCAGCCCTCCCTCTATGACAGCATCATCCAGGTCAAGAAGCTACCCTACTTGCCTGACCTTGGTTGGAACCAGCTCAGGTCAGGGGCACTAGCTGGAATTAGTTCAGAGCTGATGGGGGATGGGGGTCTAAGGCTGAGACTGAACTTAGGGTCAACATTTGGAACCACTGTTTTTAATTATTTTTATATCCCCATGTACTTAATAAATATTGTGGGTGACTGTATGGCAGATCTCATGGGAGGAATGGAAGGGACAGTAGAGGCTAGACGTATGGTAGGGCTAACCCACCATGCTTTCTCCCTTTATAGCAAATTTACCATCTTTGTTGAGGACATCATGGTACGTGATGTGAAGTTTGTTTCAGCTTCTTGCACATATGGGGAGTTGCAAACCCTGCTCCAGACCACCACAGTCAAGACTTTACCGCTGGTTGATTCAAAAGGTCAGTGGGAAGGAAGAAAGTAGTCTCCTGAGCTAGTGACCTGAACAAAGGTCACATAGAGGTAAAGAAGGCCCTATGGTGGGGGGCCTTGTCTTTAGGGGCCATCCAATCTGCTACGGAAGTCCCAGCCTGTGCTCCTTAGGGAATATGATCATCCTCAAGGAAGGAAAAATAAAGCCAAAACACATACACAAAAGGACAGTTAAAAATCCAATTGAAGAAATACAGTCAATTCTCATTATTCATGAGCCTAATGTTCTACAGAGTCGCCAGGAACTCTGAGTTACTGAATACTATACTGAACAATTGCTCCTAGGAGAAATACAGAGCTAGGTTCCTGTGAGCCTCTGTCCTCAACATTTTCCTCAACTGATAGACACATGACCTTGTTTTATGTGTGTTTCTTAGTTAATAGGTATTGCTGATTCATTAACATTGTACTCACCGGTAACAGCACAGTAACTCAGATCTGAACAAAGCATACATAACACACATATTTTCTCAGTAAGGTATATCACCGCCTTCTTGTGCTTAGGAGCTCTAGACAGCACTTCAGCATTATACTTGGGAACCATTTCAACAGCAAAATTCCTAACATGGAGCACAAAAATGCAAAAAGCACAAATTACACAGACTACAAAAAGAACATGTGTTTATAGTGTGAAAACTGAAACAAGAAGACAGAGCACTGCTTTGTTCAACCTCAGCTGGGAACATGGGCATTGGGCAACTCAGATTCTCTGTTGCTCTGTGCATTACAGTGAAAACACCTCTAATATTGATTTGGAGTTACACGCATATTTTAGTGAATTTACAAATGGAGAATCCATGAATAATGAGGATCAACTGTAAATGCCACAGCTCCCTATGGGGTTCCCTTTGCTATTAACTAGATAGTGTCTTGTTCTGTCACCCAAGCTAGAGTGCAGTGCTGCGACAATAGCTCACTGAAGCCTTGACCTACTGGGCTCAAGCGATCCTCTTGCATCAGCCTCCCCAGTAGCTAGTATCACAGGCTTGTGCCACAATGCCCAGATAATTTTTATTTTTATTTTTGTAGAAATGGAGTCTTGCTATGTTGTTCAGGCTAGTCTTGAACTCCTGGCCTCAAGCAATCCTCCTACCTCAACACCCCAAAGTGCTAGTGCTATAGGTGTGAGCCACAGCACCTGACCATCTCTGTTTTTTTTTTTTTTTTTTTTTGAGTCAGAGTCTCACTATGCCACCCAGGCTGGAGTGTAGTGGCACGCTCATGGCCACCACAGCCTCCACCTGCTGGGCTCAGGCTATCCTTCCACCTCAGCCTTCCAAGTAGCTGAAACTACAGGTGCTCGCTACTATGCCTGGCTTATTTTTTGATTTATTGTAAAGATGAGGGCTCATCAAGTTGCCCAGATTGGTATCGAACCCATGAGCTCAGGCAATCCTCTTGTCTTGGTCTCTCAAAGTACTGGGATTATAGGCTTGAACTTCTGTGCCTGGCCATCATCCCTATTTTTTAATGCCCAACTTAAAAGACGAAACTGTTTCATATGGAGGGTTTTAGAAAATGGTGATTTCACATTTCTCTGCCTTCACTATCCTTTCTGCCCACTTTTGACATTTCATCCTGCTTTGCATTATTTATTATCGTGGTGTATATATTTATGGCTTGTCTTCCTCGCTAGATTGGGTATTCCTTGCAAGTAGAGACATAAATCCTATATCCCCAGTGTGCTTTGTTATAGGTATCTACTAGATGTTAAATAAATATTTACCTAGAATTTGAATCAGTGTAGCAGAGAAAAATCATGTAGGCCACTTGGAACCATTAATATCGTTAATGGTTCTGATTTGAGATCATCAGAGTATCCAGATTTTTCAGATTAGTTCAAATGTTTCTCCAAATTGCAGATACTTTTTTTTTTTTAAGTCAGAGTCTCACTTTGTCACCCAGGCTGGAATGCAGTGGCATGCTCACAGCCACCACAGCCTCAACTTGCTGGACTCAGGCGATCCTTCTGCTTCAGCCTTCCAAGTAGCTGGAACTACAGATGTGTGCCACCACACCCAGCAAAAAAAAAAAAGAAAAGAAAAAAAAAATTTATTGTAGGGATGAGGTCTTGCCATGTTGCCCAGGTTTGTCTCAAACCCATGGGCTCAGGTAGTCCTCTCACCTGCACCTCCCAAATTGCTGGGATTGCAGGTGTGAGCCACCACACCTGGCAAATCGCAGATACTTTCTAAAGCAGTGGCTCTTTATTGGAGCAGGGATACAGCCAACAAGGTGCAAGGTTTTCATAATAATGACTGAGACCTAACAGTAACATTTATCTCCACAACACTGCTGCAATTTCATGACTTTAAAACTTAATGAAAATGTTAATTACGAGTATAGTAGCAGAATTTCTAGCATATAAGAGACCTTCTCAGGAAAGGTAGGCATTGCATTCATTAGCCTAGATGACTCAGGTTCTCTAAGTGATGACACCCCAACTACAAAGGAGAGAGTTTCCTTGTTTCCCTTCTTTGAGGGCAGAGATGTTTATATTGCTTGTAGACAGCTTTCCAAGTGTGTTCACATCTCAGCCGATTTGAATGGCTGTTCATGTTTCTTTTTATTTGGACAGTGTTGATTAGCCTATTAATATGAACTCACCTTATTCACAAGCAGTCTATATAAGAACTGCAACAAAATAAGTACAAATTAGCACCCATTAATGTGCTACCAGTTGGGTCTGTACTCGCTAAATAGGTGAAGTAAAAGGGAGCAAGTGAGGTTGATCCTGAAGGATTTTTGAAATGAGCTTTTAGGAAGAGAGGGCAAGAGCTGAGAATGGTAAGGGAGGCTGGGCTTCTGCAGGGTACACGCTGCCGAGAGCCGTGGGACGCGAGGGCCTGGAGGGGGCCCTCAGGCTGGGCGTGGGTTTCCCCCAGATTCAATGATCCTGCTGGGCTCCGTGGAGCGGTCGGAACTGCAGTCCCTCCTGCAGCGTCACTTGTGCCCCGAGCGGAGGCTGCGCGCGGCCCAGGACATGGCGCGGAAGTTGTCGGAGCTGCCCTTCGACGGGAAGGCGCGGCCGGCTGGGGAGGGGCTCTCGGGCGGCGCGCCTCGGGGCCGGCCTGAGTCCTTCGCTTTCGTGGATGAGGATGAAGACGAGGACCTCTCTGGGAAGGCCGAGGTAACTGCGCTGGAAAGGGCCAGGGAGCGGGGTCGATGCGGGAAGTAGGGAAAAGCATCTGCGGTGGCCGCCAGCCGGCGGCATTCTGTTTGGTGACTGCTAGACTGGGCCGGGACAGGCGCAGGGAAAGTAGTAGGAAGGGGAGGGGAGATACTGATGACTGAGAGAGCCAAAACGCTAGATCGGGTGTCAGAGAGACCAGTGCCCCAGGGTCCGGGTGCTGAAGGAGATGGTATCTATGAGAATTCAAATGGTGGGAAGAATAGAGTCAGCGCAGGTGCAGTGGCTCACACCTGTAATCCCAGCACTTTGTATGTGGGAGAGGATTGCTTGAGGCCAGACGTTTGAGACCACCCTAGGCAACACAGTGAGATCTCAAACAAAACATTTAAAAAAAAATTAGCTGAATGTGGTGGCATGCACCTGTAGTCCCAGCTACTTGGGAAGCTGAGGTGGGAGAATCACTTTAGCCCAGGAGGTCAAGGCTGTGGTGAGGCGTGATTGTACCACTGCATTTAACCCTGGATGATAGAATGAGACCTGGGCTCAAAAAAAAAGAAGAAAGAAAGAAAGAAGAGGGGGGTTTGAGAGACAAGGAAAGAAAGAGTGATAGCTGGGCCTGGTGTTACACTTGCCTGTAGTTCCAGCTACTTGGAAGGCTGAGGCAGAAGGATGGACTGAGCCCAGCAAGTAGAGGCTGCGGTGGCCTTGAGTGTGCCATTGCATTCCAGCTTGAGTGATAGAGTGAGATCCAACTCAAAAATGAAAGAAAGAGCAAGAGTGAGAAAGGGAGAGAAAGAGAGAGAGAGAGAGAGAGAGAGAGAGACAGAGAGACAGAGGAGAGAGAGAGAGAGAGAGAAAAGAAATGAAAGAGAGTTAGATTTTTCCAGAACACTTATCAATTGGTAAAGGCAGTGGGAAAGGCCTCTGCTGCTGATTGAGAATTCTTACTCTTCCTTACAGCTGCCTCCTCCTCCTCCTCACCCCTTTCCTACTGTTCTTCTGTCCCTGGAAGAGCCCAATGGACCCCTACACAGCCACAAACAGCAGCCAGAAGCCCCAGAGCCTGCAGGTGACACTCTCTAGTCATGCATCCCAACTCATACTTTGTGGGTTATCTCTGGGCTCACCTCCACCATAAGCTACTCCTATGAGGAATACGAGGGGGAAACCCCCCCAAAACCAGAATTTATTTATAAAAAGTAGTGTATTTATTCTTACATATTTAAACTTTAGTCACCTTCAATGTACTCTCCATCTGATGCAACACACCTACTGAGATGTTTTTTCCATTGCTCAAAATAATTTATGAACTCGTCAATTTTGATGCCTTTTAGTGCTTCTGCCATTTTTTGTTTCACCTTTTCCACATCGGCATAAAGTTTCCTTTTGAGGACTTTTTTCATCCAGGAAACCAAAAAAAAGTTGCTTAGGGTGAGATCAGATGAATAGGGAAAGTGAGGTACAAGGATCCTGCCATTTTTGGTAAAAAACTGCTGATCACAGCATACTGTAGGCAGGTGGGTTTGTAAACCACCCATCAAGAAACCAAAAGAATCCCCCCAAAAAAAAATGTCACTGAAGCTGAACGCAGCCTCTTACAACAATGCTGGCTGGTTCACTGATGCTGATAGGATCCTAGAACACTTGTCTAGTGGGGGATGTGTGTACAAGGAACTTGTCCTCCAAAAAATAATTCTGTATTTTGAGAGTCCTCTCTCATAGTGAGGCTGGTGGTGCCGTGGTTCTCATTCACACATCTGCCATGTTGTTTTTCCAAGGAGTGGGGACAGAGGGTGGCTTAGGAGGGTAGAAAGGAGGGTGTCTATGGAAGGAAGGCACCTGGGATGTGTAATTCTTCAGAGACAAAGTGTCAGGGACCCCTGGGGAGCCCCTGACCCTTTTCTCTAGGGCAGATCCTGCTTTGTTTCCTTTTCCATCTACTCACCACTTCTCTCAGGTGAAAGACTCTCCATCTTCCGGTCCCTGCTGCACTGCTTGCTGGGCAGAGCTCGCCCCACAAAGAAGAAAACAACCCAGGTGAGAGGGCATGTGTCTGGTGGGGTACAAGGGAAGAGGAGCCTGTGTTTGAGGAGTGTTTGGTCCTTAAATATGGAAGGTAGAGATCCCACCAAGGAAGAGATGTTTCATCACATGGAAGGGATAATGACTTGGAAAGGAGGCGGCTGTGGCCTGGCCAGGGAGAGACAGCTGCTGTTTCATGGGGAACTATAGGTACATGGGAAGAAAGAGGAAAGAACCTGGATCTGTGTCTTTCTTCTCTAGGAGGCGATGGATTTAGTGGATACCATGTCACCTGAAGAGGTAAGTAAGGGGAAGAGCAACCTCGTGTAGGTTGTTCTGTCAAATGAAGATATTGCCCATTTTTCCCCGACCTTTGTTTTATTGTGTTGTCATAAAATAAAATGTGAGTCTAGATGGGAAAGTATTTGAGAGGTTGGACATGAGAGAGAGAGAGTAAAAGCATCTGATGGGACATAGAGGTGTGCTCAGCGGGATGTAGTCATTTCATAAGAGGAGAGTTGTGAGGCTCTGTGTGCAAATAGGACCATGTGCTAAGACAAGCCTTGGATCTTTTAGAGATTAGGGACTTTCTGAACCAGGCAGGGCTTTGCCTGAAGTAAAATGGCACCAGGAGGGCAGCTCTAAAACAACAATGTGGAAGAATAGCATCAAAATGAAAATGGGGGAATTCGTGCCTGGTGGAGGCTGGATTGGTTAGGCCCTGAGACAACGAACAACAGGAAAATATCAGGCATCGCTCCTGGAAAGAACTGCAAACAGAAAGCAAATAATGACAACAGTGCCTTGTCAGGACAAGTGCCTATTTCCTAGAAGAGATGGTCATCAAATCCACAAGAGAGAAAAATCAAGCATATGGAATGTGCTTGTTTATGAGGAGGGAACAGAATGTGGAGTAGTGATTGGGAGACAGTGGCTAAACAGTCCTGATCAGAACATGCCGTAGAGGTCATGGAGGAACCAAAAAAATCTATTAGCAACTATTCCATGTGGTAAAAGACAAGGCAGTCTTGCTGTAAAGGCTGAAAAGGAAGAGCTTTTAAAGTATGGTGCCGACCAAAAAAATCACAGCAGGTATCAGTTTAAAATAAATATTTTATTAGACATCCAGAATAAATATGTAGTGAGGGTTGAAAGCACTAAGTTTGGAGAAGGGGTTTGTGAGTGACAAGAGAGAAAGGAAACCTTCCCTTTCTCCCCTTGGCACCCTCCAGAACAAGCACATTTCTGATAAATGACTTATGAAAAAGTCATATAGTCAAATAGATGCTCACAGAGGAAAAAGACAAACTACTCCTCCTTCTGCCCACAAGCAGGAATCAGAAGCGTCATAATTGCAATTAAGAAGTTCTTTCTTAGGTTGTAGAAACCAGTAATAATAAGGTTTCTTTTTTAAAAAAAGCACCAAAGAGAGGAAAATAACTAGTTGGTCAGTGTGACTATTTAATGGTCCCTGGAAATAAAGTACAGCCAGGGATAAAAAGAAGATAGATCATCATTTCTAGCTTATGTCTTTCCCAAGGAAGACTGAGCTACCAACTCCCATGTGATCCGTTGAGATATTTTGGAGGAATAAGACCCAACAGGAGTCAAAATTCAGGATATTTTGAACACTGTTTTCAGACTAGATAAGATGATACCCTTGACAACATGAAGATGTTGGTATTGACAAAAAACAGTATGGGGGCAGTGTGGAAATATGGGCAGTATTCAAGTTTATGTCGCCAGAAGTCCCTGCTAGGATCTGTTTGATTCTGCGTACTCCATTTGGAGTATACACACAGAGCTCTGATTTTAACTGGTGTTCCACTCCTTCTCAAGGAGTGGAGCAAATCAGGCTCAACAGTAACATCCTCCTCCCTTCGTACAAAAGCTGGGGATGTGCCTGGAACATGATCCACAGTCAAGGTTAGAAACTTGGCTCCACCAATTATCGACTGTGTGATCTTGAGCAAATAACTTAGTCTGTGCCTTTGTTTCTTCATCTGTAAAATGAAGACAATGATAAAGCCACAAAAGCAGTTAGAATAATGCTTGGCACAGAGGAAGTACTTGATAAACACTAGCCGAAAATGTTGCTGCTGCTGTTGTTAAAGAAAGACAAAAATGGAGTCTACGAAGGCCACAAATGACCATAGAAAGGACCAAGAGGACAGGGTCAACCAGACCAGGGTTGGCAGGGTTTAGCCACATCCTATATGTAAATTTTCTCTACAACATACTTGCTAAGTGGTTGTCCATCTGTGCTATGAGAGCTGGTTAAACCCCATGTGATCCGTTAATTAGGAAGATGAGAGGGCAGAGGAGCCGTGATTGTAGTTCAGAAATATCAGGACATGACAGGTGGACTGAGCAGCACTGGAGACTACACACTAAACCCTAGAACTAGATGATGACCTTTGACAATAGTCTTGAAAGCTTTTGAGAGGTAAGATTTGGAGAAATAGGAAAATGGATAGGTACTAGATCATTCAGAAGGTACTGACCTAAAAGTGATTTTGAAAATTTTTTGATTAATTTATGAAAGATATATAATGGATTATGTGGAATCTTGGAGGTTTTGGTGTGCATATCTAGGGTCAAGAGGGTAGTTGTCCATTGTATCTTAATGCTTCTGTCATAGAAACAAAAACAAGTAAATAGAAACCAACTTTGATCAAGTCAACTAAGTGTACATGAGGTCCAGTACAGCTCTGCAAATTCAACAGATACTCACTGTGATCTCCTGCCTGAAAGGAGAATGTGCTAGTTTCTTCATAATATATAGCAATTGATACCATGTAATACTCTCAAGGAGTTTAGGTCTAGTAGGCAGAAGTAAGACAAACGCCAATGCAAGATTGAGTATGGCCAATGCCATTTCTGAAGAGGAGGGACCAGCAAAGTACTGCAGGCATTAAAAAGGGGGAGAAATGTGTCTGATTGGGACAGTCAGGATATATATGCAGTACTGGGACAAGGTGAGGCAGAGGAAAGAACCCCAGGTGGTGAGAACAGCAAAGTCAAAGGGAAAGCCATGGTTGAAGAGCAGAAAGCAGTCTGGTTTGACTGAAGCCTCAGGTCTTACAGGAGTAGTAGAAAATAGGATGGGAAAGATAGATTGAAAATAACAACCATTTGGAGCACCCAGAGGGTGGAAGAGTTGAGGGCTAGAAGAGGGAGTGATGCTCTGGGTGCCTGGGGGTGCAGGGTGGGTTGGGAGTCTCATGAGGGAGGATAGGGAGGCGCTGTCCCCTGGGAAGAAGAGGGAGGTCCCTGATCTGGAGGATCTGTGATCGGTCACTGCTTGTTGAAAGATTCTGAACAGGGGCTAGGAGGGCCATAGGGGTCAAAACCAAGTGTCTGGGGTTGAAGAAGGCTCTGTGATTTTGGTGACTTCCTCCTCTGACAGATTGAGACCTGGGAGCAGGAGCAGCTGAGCCAGACTGTCTGTTTTGATTGCTGTTGTATTGACCAGTCTCCCTTCCAGCTGGTGGAGCAGACGACCCTGCACAAGGCGAGTCCTTTCTGACCCCTCAGGGCTGCAGGAAAGGCAGGGAAGCTGTGGGGGAGGAACACATGCTGACCTGTGCTCTTCTCACTCAGACGCACACGCTGTTCTCACTCCTTGGCCTCCACCTTGCTTACGTGACCAGCATGGGGAAGCTCAGGGGTGTCCTGGCCCTGGAGGAGGTAATCATGATGTGTCTCATTTAAGCAGCAAGAGGGAGGGTGGGCACAGGATGGGGGGTGCGGGTGGGGAAGGGAGGGTGTTAGCATCTCCAAAGTCCAGTCAGGTTCTCTTCTCTATTTCTCATGCAAGAGATTGGAGGGGGCGGGGAGCAGCCAGCAGGAGCAAAGGAGACTACATAGCCTATTATGGCCACAGTTCTAAAGGAGACACAGTTCTCCATCCCAGATGGGACCCACGGGATCTTCTGTGGATGCTGTGGGTTTGAGATGGAGGTTCAGGGCACGAGTTGCAGCTCCGTAGGGCTGAGCTATGAGAAAGCTGTGAAAAGAAGGCAGAGAGGGGATGTGGACACAGGCAGTCACTAAGAGGGAAGGGGTCACCTGAGGGCCTGAGTCAGGGAACTTGAGATTCCCTGCAGTGCAGGAGGATCTTTTGGTCATGCCCCTTTTCTTGTCCTTGTTGTCTTCTTTGATCGTAACATGTTGTCTCTTTCTGTTTCTCCCTCTCTTGCTGCTGTCTTTCCTGTTCAATTTCCTTCGGTTGTATCTGTTCTTCTTTCCTGTCTGCTTCTCTCTCGCCAACCCCATCTTCTTTCTCTTTCTGATTTTGTGTTCTCTTTTCCTTTCCCACTGCTCCCCAGCTACAGAAGGCCATCGAGGGGCACACCAAGTCTGGGGTGCAGCTCCGCCCTCCGCTTGCCAGCTTCCGAAACACGACTTCAACTCGAAAGAGTCCTGGGGGACCACAATCTCCTGCAGAGGGCTGGAGCCTGCCTGAGAGCGGACCTGCGGCCACTGGAGTAGGGGATGCGGTTCCTGCCTCCCTAGAGACCCCTGCACCATCTCCCTCCCCAGGGCCCCCTTTCTCCCTGGCCCCTGCCAAGGTGGAGGGCGAGCTAGAGGAGCTGGAGCTGGTGGAGAGTCCAGGCCCAGAAGAGGAGCTGGCTGACATCTTACAGGGCCCTAGTCTGCGATCCACTGATGAGGAGGATGAAGATGAACTGATCCTTTGACCACTTCTTCCTAAAGACTGTCAAGAGGCCCTCGCTTGAGGGTGAACTTGTGTGGGACAAAGTGTGTTCTGAAGTTGGTGAGGTCTCAGTGTCCTGGCCCCTCCCAGGAATTTTAAAATGTGATAGTGATAGTCTTAAAGGAAGAGCCAGCACTTGGGCAGGGAGGAGCCTTGGTCAATTATTTCGACCACGTCCCCCCATTCTCAGCCAGGTTCTAACCCTGGTGAAGAGCCCCCAATAGTCCATGGGGCTTCACGAGGTTTCCTGGCATGTGGGTGGGGAACACCACACTTCTCTCTCTGCCTTCCTTGGTCCCCCCACAATTCCCCAGTGTTCTTGTTCCAGCACCCTGCTAGTCCTGCCTGTGTGTCCTTCAGTGTCCACGGGAGGTGGGTGAGGGGAGGCTCAGAATGACTGTGGCCCTGCAAGTACCACACTGGAGGAGAAGACGGGACCACCACATGGCCTTGGGCAATAACCACCCCAGAATATGCCTCCAGATGGGCCACAGCTGCTTCTTCCTTTTCTCAGAGCCTCCAGAAATCTGCCTCCAACCACCCACCCCACCCCACCCTGGGCTCCCACTGCCTGTCTGCAGGCCCCGGGCCATTACGAGGGCAGTGGAAGGCCACCCACGATCAGGGGCAGCATCTGAAATAAAAGGTTGCCAAAGGCTCTGTGTGCAAGGGGCAAGTGGCAATCACACCCTCATGGTGTCATCTGACTGCCTCTGGCAGAAAGCCCTTCTACTCCAGAATACAGATTCCTCACCCTCCAGGGCCCGGGTTACTGCCTCAGAAACGCACCTGCCCTCCCCCCACTGTTGATTTGTCCTGCCAAGGGTCAGCTCTGCCCTGGAGCTGCTCTAGCTGGGGCCTCTCCTCCCAAGAACCAAGGCTCAGAGCAGCTAGATCACTGGGTCACTCAAACACCAGCCTCCTTTAGACTCGTTCCTCAGGCACCTCTCCTAGGGGTGGAGAGTTGGTAGCTCAGCGTCAAGATGGCAGACCTCTCCCCAAATCCGCAGCAGGGAGCCCTGTGGTTATACACACCATTAGCCTGCTTTCTCTAGAAAGGGAGCCTCTCCTTGCCACTCTGTGTGTTTAGTTTAGTTCCACAGTTGTGCCCCCTCCCCTGTGCCCAGTCTCCTCCATGCCCCAAATAAGACACTCATAGTCAGAGGATGCCACCACATTGTTTAGTGTCATTGAACACAGACTCTCTCCCTCTCCAACAATCACATCCCTCCCACCTCCCCAGGTCAAGAGAAATGTTGGAGCCTGGGTAGGGGAGTGGCAGTGGGCATTGAAGCCCATGCCCTTGTGTACATAATCTATAATATTTATATATATTGATATAGACTTCTCTCTGCAATATATATGTCATAGAATCTCTCTTGAGCCTGGGGTGAGAATGTCACATTAAGAAAACATGCTAAGACTGGCCATAAAAATGAATATTTCCTAGACCTGGAAGACAGAGTGAGGGATGTATAGGGGGAGGGTGGTGGGGTGAGGAGGATAATAAACTCATCCCCCAAGATCCCCTCCTTAACACAAGGATGAGAAAAGGTGTGTGGGGATGGAGGGGGCAGTGGAAGCAGAAAAATGGAAGATTTGGATTTTCACTTAATAAAATCAATTGAAAGTGAAAGTGCATCCCCCCAATAAAAGAAAATCATTTAGCAAGAGCAGTTTCATTCACAAGAATATAAAAACAGCCCTGTTCCAGGACTGCTGTAAAACGTGCTGCACAGCCTTTAACCCCAGAGGAAAAGCAACCCTTGCCCACCCCCCCATAGCCTCTTCCTGCACATGCCCCTTCCCTCCCCCTGAAATAGGCTAAAAGCAAACCCCCATGCACCCTGCCCCCAGCACCAGAGAAGCAGTCCCTCTCTCCAGAAGAGTCCTAAGGTGTTCCTAGGCCAGCTCCTCTGTCTCCTCTCTCTTCAGAGTGGGGGGAGCTCCTTGCAGGAGGTAGACTCCTGCCTGACCCCCAGTCTGCTATGATGTGTCAGCACCCTGGGGATGCCAAGGCCCTGCTCATGCATGAACCCTGCTACATTCCTTCAGGCCTCTAGTCTTTTGTCAGGGACCATTTGGCTTCCTTGGGAAAGGGAGGGAGGAAAGAGCTGTTGTGGTCCACTCTTCCTAACTCCCTAGGGTCCTGAGCAAAAGAAACTGTGATGAATGAGTCCACCCCCTGGATTAGACATTCACTGTAGTGGGGGGAGAATATGGGTATCAAAAGGGTGAGATGAGAGGAAGAGGCAATGCGATGACAGAGTAGATCGGAGAAGGTGAGGAACCGGGGGCCCTATGGCAGGAGGGTCATGTGAGCATGCAAAACCATAGGGGCCTAGCAGGAGACTAGGGTGAGGGACAGCTGCCAGGGTGGACATGCTAGACCACTTTCCAGAGCTCCTAGAAATGGGGTTCTGGGACACTGAGTCAGGACACATTATGAAGCACAAGGGGGTCTCTTCTATGCAGGCAGCATCCAAATTAGGTGACTGTACACCCACCTTGGCTCACCATACCTACACCCACGTTTCCTCTAAGTATCAACTTCAGGATAACCATTCTGCCCCTCTGGGAGACTTGGGACACCCTGTCCTGGTTGCGTTTCAGGAGTGTGTGTGGGGGAGAGTATGAACTTGATGGTGGGGTGGGGTCATAGATAGACAGAAATAACCCAACTCTCAACCTACTCATTCCAAAGCAATGCAGTCTGGGACCTGGGGGTAAAGGGCAGTTTGTGCCCAGGGCCAGGAGAGGACAACAGCACTCCCTTCCCAGAAGAGGATGCAAGTAGTCGGACCCCTGACAGAGTGCAGGTAGGACACAAGGCCTGGGAGCTGGAGCCTTGAAAGGGCATGAAGGAAGAGGGAACTAGGGCAATGAACCTCTTAGGCCTCTCTCTTCTACTCATACTCCGCCTGTGCCAAGGACCAGGAGGTGGCTACCGCTGCAGTGGCAGAGCCAAAGTGCCCTTCAGCCCCACGGAGCTGCGGCTTCGCCTGGCCTCCCTGGCCACCTGTGCTCCTACAGCAGTGCTGGTCCCACATGCAGCTGAGTCCCCACCAGCATGGCAACCAGGTGTTGGAAGGAAGAATCGCTGATTCTCCTCTCTTCCTCTGGCAGGAGGCCTGGGGAGGGGAGGGAGGACAGCAGTGAGGCCATTCAGGAGTCCTGGGAGGAGCTGATGAAGGGGCAGAAGGAGCCGAGTGCCCACCCTGGCCCTCAGTTAACAACCCTGCCCGGCCAAGGGAGCGACAGCACCGGACTCCTCCCTCCACCCCACTCAACCCTGAGTTCCCAAGAAGTTATAAAAATGTAAAAAAGGCAAAGAGAAAAGTGTAAACAGCTCCAGAGGATTAGGGGTGGGGAGTTGGGGGCGGTGAGGGAAACACAGCCCTCATGCTCCCCCTGCTGGCAGGGACACCTGCATGTTGTGTTGTTGACCAATCCGAGACTGGTGTTCCCTCACCCTCCTCAGGGCCGAGCAGGGGTGGAAGAAGGCAGAAAGGGAAGCGAGGGCTGGAGCAGCCAGCCCTGGCTGGGTCTTTTCCCAGATCCGTAGGATCCTCCTTTCAGTCACGGGATATTCAAGATCTCAGAATAGTGGCCATGTGTTCTTGGTCTCACCAGTGACTTTCTTGTCTCTGGGCAGGTCTTGGTATAAAGAATCACATCTGTGCCCCTGTAAATCCCAGCTGCCACGTCCACCTTCTCAACTCCTGATCTCAGAAGCCACATGACCAGCTGTGGCAGACTCTCCACCCTCCACGTGGACACGCCCTTCAGCTGCTCCCCGGGTGCCCATCCAGCCACGTCCAACAGACCCTGAGGTCTGTTCTTTACAGTAGGGTTAGGGCCACAGCCAGAGAAAACAGAGTTGGGAAAAGCAAGAGTGAAATGGAGAAAGGAGGCATTCAGACAGTACTCAGGAGGCATTCAGTCAAAGCTCCTGGAAGACAAAATCAGGGAGTGAAGAACTGAGATACAGTCTGGCCCGTGGCGCGGCACTCCTGTCCCTGGGCTGCAAGCACTGGGGACTTCAGCGGCACAGACCTAGAAGCCCACAGCCGGGTCCTTTGCCCAAGTTCACTCTGCCATCTAGTTGCTGGGTCTCAGTTCCCAGCCCTGTGGTTTCTAGCGCGTAAGCCTGGATAGAACCCCATCTTGGTCCTCCATCTTTGGGAGAGGCCTGGAAGCTGTTGGGTGCCCTGCTGCCACCTGCCCGGGTTTCAGCTGCACTGCCGGGGGAAGGGAGGGTATGGGTTGCAGCCACGGCCCTCAGGTAGGAGTGGAAAGCAGGGCGTTGGGGGGGAGGAAGCTAGTTATTGGCCTCGCCTTCCTCCTCATCAAAGGACTGCACACCTGAGGATGTGACGTCAGACACCTTCCGGCTGAGTGCAGTAGACATCTCAGGGTCTTCTCGTGGAGAAAGTGATTCCAGGTCCCGGCATCCTGCATCCTCTTCCTCCTCAGGGGCCAATGGCCTTTTTTCCTCCTCAGCAGGGCCCGTGGCCAGGTCCACCCCACCCACCCCTGGAGCCCAGTCAGTGTCTCCCCCAAGCAAAGGTGGAGGATCCTGAGCAGAATATGCTGAAGCAGGTTGGGAAGGTCCCATTTCATGCAAGCTGGGCTGTGAGTCATCAAATGCAGGGCCAAGATAGGATCCTGTGGCTGGAGAGGCGATGAGGGACTGGTCGCTGGCTTCCCAGGCATCTGATGACCCCAGACAGTACATGCCCTGGGACACATAGGAGTGAGGCCATCCATCCATGGGGGCTTGAGCCAGAGCATCTGTAAAAAGAATCACAGAGGTTGGCGGGGCCACAGAATATCAACAGCAGCCACAACAGCACAAAGAGCAGGAGGATAATGGGAAAAATGAGATGAACAGGAAAGTCTTAAAAGAATAGAGGTAAGTGGAGGTAGCCTAGATAGCTAGGGAGGCCAAGTAGAGCTCAGGGTTGGATTCTGGAAATATCTCTCACCCTGACTCTCCATCAACTCCTGGTAGTTGTCACTGTAGTTGCAGCCCAATGGCTCCTGGGTAGAGTTCACACTCATGTCCTCACCATCCATGGAAGACCAGGCCATGAGTGTGGCCTCAGAGATAGCAAACTGTTCCATGACACCTGTAAAAAGAAATGCTGTTAGCCAGAGAATACCTCAGGGAACCCTTAGACAAATACATGGGGCAATGCTCTCCTATCTCTGCGTGGACTAGAGATTCTTTTTTTTTCTTCCCTGAGTCAGGGTCTCACTCTGTCACCCAGGCTGCAGTGGCAGGATCACAGCTTACCATAGCCTCAACCTCCTGGGTTCAAGCGATCCTCCTACCTCAACCTCTGGAGTAGCTAGGACTATAGGTACATGGCACCACACCCGGCTAATTTTTAAATTTTTTTTGTAGAGACGAGGTCTCACTATGTTGCTCTGGCTGGTCTTAAACTTCTGAGCTCAAGCAATCCTCCTGCCTCGATCTCCCAAAGTGCTGGGATAACAGACATGAGCCACCGCGTCCAGTCACAGACAAGAGCTTCTTTATACCAATTATATTTCACTTCTTTATAGAAATATAATGAAAGCCACTTATATCATTTACAATTTTCTGGTAGCCACATTTAAGAAAATTAAAGAGAAATGTATAAAATTAATTGGTTATTTATTTATTTTGTGAGTTGGAGTCTCACTCTTATTGCCCAGGCTGGCATGCAGTGGCACGCTCACGGCCACTGCAGTCTCGACTTGCTAGACTCAGGCAATCCTTCTGCCTCAGTCTTCCAAGTAGCTAGAACTACAGACGCACGCCACCACGCCCGGCTAGTTTTTGTGATATATTGTAGAGGTCTCACCAAGTTGTCCAGGCTGGTCTCAAAACCCTGGTCTCGGGCCATCCTCTCACCTCAGCTTCCCAAAGAGCTGGGATTACAGGTTGAGCCACTGCGCCCAGCCACAATTGATTTAAATAATTTATTTAATTCAATATATAAAAAAGATTTTTGTCTCAACATATAATCAGTATAAAAAATTTAAAGTCTTTTATTTATAAAAAGTCTATGAAATCCAGCCAATATTTTGCACTTACAGCATATTTCCATTCAGACAAGCCATATTTCAAGCTCTCAATAGCCACATGTGGCCAGTGGCTACCGTATTGGACAGTGCAGTCTTTGTATATGCCCTGAAACAAGGCACAATCATGGAGGACTTCCCAAAATATAAGACTTAGGATTTCCAGGAGAAAAGTTGGAGAGAGTCTTCTGGTGAGATACCCTAGGGCAGTAGTCCCCAACCTTTTTGGTATCAGAGACTGATTTCATGGAAGACAATTTTTTCATAGGGGTATGGGGAGGGGATGGTTTCAGGATGATTCAAATACATAACACTTATTGTGCACTTTATTTTATTTTATTTTTATTTTATGTTTTTTGAGTTGGAGTCTCACTCTGTCGCCCAGAACTGGAGTGCAGTGACACGCTCCCAGTCACCGCAGCTTCGACCTGCTGGGCTTCGGCGATCCTTTGCCTCAGCCTTCCAAGTAGCTGGAACTACAGGCGCGCGCTACCACACCCGGCTAATTTTTTTTTTTTTTTTTTGATGTATTGTAGAGATGAGGTCTCACCAAGTTGCCCAAGCGGGTCTTGAACCCGCGGGCTCAGGCAATCCACTCACCTCAGCCTCCCAAAGCGTGGGATTACAGGCTGAGCCACCGAGCCCAGTTTATTGTGCTTTTTAATTCTATTATTATTACATTGCAATATATCATGAAATAATTACACCACTCACCACAAAAAAAAAAAAGAGGAGCGTAAGGGTGGGCCACCACTGATCTGACAGGAGGCAGAGTTCACCCACTGCTCACTTCCTGCTGTGCTGTTTCCTAACTGGTCTGCGGCCCCTGACGTCAGGGACCCTTGTCCTAAGGGATTAAAATAGGGACTTGTGCCAGGCTCAGTGGTTTAGCCTGTAATTCCGCACTTTGGGAGACTGAAGTGAGTGGAGTGCCTGAGCCCACGGGTTCAAGACCTGCCTGGGCAACTTGGCGAGACCTCATCTCTACAATAAATTAAAAAATTAGCCGGGCATGGTAGCGCACGCCTGTAGTTCCAGCTACTTGAAAGGCTGAGGTGGAAGGATCGCTGGAGCACAGCAGGTCGAGGCTGCCGCCTACCAAAGCGTGAGATTACAGGCTGAGCCACCGAGCCCAGCTTATTGTGCTCCCGGCCACCGCACTCCAGTCTGGGTGACAGAGTGAGACCCCAACTCAAAAAAAAAAAAAAAAAAGGGACTTGCAGAAACTTATCTTTAGAGGTTTTTAGGAATTATAATCTAGAGGGTGGGTTTCATGATCAACAGAGAACCCCCAAAAGGGCATCATAGGATTGTGGGTCCACAGTGATATAAAGCTGAAAGTTCAAGAAACTGGGAGAAGGATGGGTACAATGGTGGAGGTGGGTAGACTTGGGGGTTCCGATTCTAGTCAAAGCCACGAGCAAGTTAAAGCTGACACTGTTCCTGCCGTACCCCTACATGTCTGTCACCCTTCCCAGTGATATTTCTCCTATCAGCTACACCGTGATCTCAAGGACTATTCCTTTCTCTTCCAGACCTAGCACTCTTCCTAGGCATTTTATTGAGATCTGCCATTAAGGTTTGGCCACCTTTGAAGGCACACTAAATACCTATCATCAGACCTACACTACTTTCCTGGGATTAAACCTTTTCTGTAGACCCCTGTTTCCTCACCTGATACCCTTGACCTTCTAGTGACTGTCACAAGCAATGAGTCCAGCAAGTGGATTCAGGACTCCTAATGCTAAGGAACAAAAGTTAGAAGAAGATCCCCAAGGCCTTTCTTTCTTTAACTTCTAGAAACACGAGTAGAAGCAGAGTTTCCAAGGCCAAAACCCTTCATTTTTTTTCCCCCTGTACTAATGGAGTCCAGGGCTTGGACAGTCCCACAATGAGAATAGAAGGCATCTGGGACAGATGGGGACCCACAAATCTCATCTAATTTCCTTCATTTTCTGAGATGATTATAAAAATATGTTTGAGAGCACTTATCAGAATTAACGAGTCAGATGACTTGAAATTAGAGCCATTTGGGAAATGTAGCCTGTGGTCAACATATGGATAGAGTCAATCCAAACACAGAAGATCAGGCTGGAGGGGCATCCCGAAACGTGTCTTTTGAGGGTTTCATGTGTAGGTACCTGCTAAGAAACGCGCCTCCTTCTCGCCGTCGCTGAGGTCGGAGTAGGCATCTGTATCCCTGCGCACGGCCTCATGGCTGTGTTGTGGCTGAATAGCTGCGGCCTTCCCCCAGCCCTGCCACTCAATCATGTGAGCCACTCGGCCTTGCCCCATGGCTGTGGGCTTTGTCACGTGGTCCTTCATGCTTCGTGAGATCCCTAAGGGGCCAGACATTTCCCACATCCTCCAGAATGTCACACAATCCCCATACCAGCTCCTCCCGTGGTCCTCACCCCAGTTCCATGGGACTCCACCCCACTGGGGCAGGTATCCCCTAGGATTTCAGAGATGAAGGGTAGGTAGCCTGGAGAAAGAGAAGGGCTTGGCAGAAAGGACGAATAGGTCAGGGGCGTGAGGATGAGGGTCTTCCTCAGGCCTGAAGGAGCAGGGAGACTGAGATGAGGAGTCTGTCATATCCTCCTGCCCAGATGCATCCCAAGGATGGGAGTCTCACCTGAGAACGATGACTTGGCCAGGGCCCCAATGCCATAGGCATTAGAGTTTCGCTTAAGCTTCGGAAGGATAGAAGTGGTGTCTTCCATGGAAAGCTGAGGTAGGGGACGTGGGAGGAAAGACAGAGGAATAAAAAGTATAGACATGCTGTATAATGGGGAGGTTCAAGCTTTCCAGGGAAAAGGATTCAAGCTAGGACAGATGATAAGGAAAACTACTATACGCGAGAGCCCCAAAGAGGTATAAGCCCCAACCGCCTTGGAATCCTGGGAGATAGGTAGGGAATGTGGTGGGGGGGCTCATGGTGCTGGTTGGAGTCAGGAAGCATTGTGGTCTTTGGAGGGGTTAAGGGAGAAGATGAGGAAGAGGAGTCGGGGAGGGCCAGGGAGGTCTGGGAGCAGCTGCACTCACATTGATGCCATCCCAGGAGAAATCGGTTCGAGTTTGCTGTGAGGAGAGAGGAAAGGGAATGGGCATCCCAGGTACTTCCAGGAAAGCAAATAACCCCACCTTCTTCAGAGAAACTTCTAGGAGTGTGTGAAGTGGAGAAGGCTTTCCTGAGGTGAACACTGGGAATTAGGATCTCAGTGTAGCATGTTTTTTGTGGCATGTGTTTTGAGGAAAATGGGGAGAAATGTTCTGTAAAGGTGTCAATCTGAAGGAGTGTTTGGGATGTTGCCTGGGAATTTAGAAAGATAATTCAAGCATCAGGCAGCTAGAGACTGGGGGGCCTTATTTATGATAGTTCCTGGGGTCTCTCCGAGGTCCTTTGGCACAAGGGCTGCTGAGCACAGAGGCCTCACCTCAGTAGATGGCCGATGTAGGCTGCTCCCATGCAATGAGCTGGTGCTGTCCATGTTGATTTGATCGACATCCTTCAGGCCCTTCCAATCCACTGCAACCACCTCGTTCCCTGAAGGCGCAGAAGGTTAGCTGCTCTGACCTCACCTCTCTATGCCCCTCTTGGGTCTTTTCTCACAGAACGCCAAGGTCACATCCTGGGGTCAGTGGCTCATACCCTTTCTCTTGCCTCCAGCTCCTACTTCCTCTTAATCCCTACTGTCCCCAACGTTTTTGGTGAGAGAAATAATAACGCAGAGCCACAATATTGTTTTAGTTCAACCAAAAAGAACATACTTGGAAAAAGTGTGACATGGCCTTATCTGTTGCTGTTGTTGTTTAAACGGAGGGGGTCAGAGGTTGGACTTTAGCAGGAAAACAGTTTTGGTTCCGTCCTGAGGAATTCTGGAGGATTTCTATATGGAAGCTGTGCTTTTCCCTTATTACCAGTCTAGGAGGAGCTTCTCTATGTGTGGGGTGGAAAGAATGTATCCTCCCTCATGGGCCCTTCATAAGAGTTGGTGAGACTGACAGGTAGAGAACTTGATGGGGACAGAGGCAAGAGTTGGGCAGTGAGGAGTTGGGTGTGTCCTGCTGAGAGAGTGGAGAAGCAAAGAGTGAGATGGAGACATTTCACTTGACTGGGGAGACAAGTGCTGGATTACAGTGAAGGGAAGGAGGGAAGCGGGGGAGCAGAAGGAGGACAGATAACTTTTAAAAATAGGAATTAAAAGAATGGGAGGTCAAGTCCGAGAGAAGACAGAAGAGAGTGGGAGGGGGTGGACAGTGTCTGAGGGCTACCCAGGAAACTGGAGGGTCAGGCCAGAGCTCCCAGTTAAGAGATACTTCTGGCCTGAGGGCAGGGTGGTACCTATTGGAAGTCTTGGGGAAGAACTATTTGAGCTCTTGGTAAAGGGATTATTCAAGCATCCGGTTTAGATGGCAACCATCTGATCTTACAGATCCATCCTACACATGAGGTTTTATGATTCTGAGTTTAGCGTTATAGGTCCATTCTTGGTTAGGGTTATGGTCCATTCTGAAGGGAGCTCGGCTCCGGGAGGCAAAAACCCAGCCAGTGCAAAAGTCTTGTGATCCACATGACTGAGGGAGGTGGGACCCCTCCATAGTTGGCTTGCTCTTTCTTGGGACTACAGGGAAATGGTGAGATGGGTCAGGCCAGAGGCTGAGGCCGGGAGAGAAAAGGAAAGATGGGCATGGGGACACAGACAGTAGGCATGGGGCAGGCAGAGAACAGTCTGAGGAGAGAGATGGAAGAGGGAGGGGAGAGGGGAGGTGGCCTTTGTGGAAAAGGGAGAGCTGAGTCAGAGCCATGGGGGCAAGGGGAAGAGGAAGAGGGAACCGGGAGAAGAGGTGAGAGTAGCGGAGGAGGGGTATCCACAGAAATAAATATTGGGTCTCAGAGAAATTCGTCTTCCGGAGAGTGAGTGTGAAATAATAACACGAATTATTCTCTCAGCCTGAGGTCACTGGGAGGTGTAGGCGGGAGAAACTGGGAGTTGGAAAGGGGAAAATTGGGGGTTTGGGGAGAGAGTTAGATTAATCTGTTGAGCTGGGAGAGTTAAGTGAGCGCACGAGGCGGGGGCCAGGGGGCGGAAGCCAGGCAGAGGCCGAAGGGAGAAGATGGGTGAGGAGGTTCCTGCCTTCCCACCCCCAGCCAAAGGTAAATAAAGAGCCGGCCCCGCCCCACCACCCCCGCTGACAGGTGCAGGCTGGTCCCCAAGCCCTCGCAGGGCCGGCCCCACCCTCCCGGGCTTCTGACCCCTCTCCGCGGCTCTAACCCGGCCTCCGCCCCGCGTCCATGGCCCTTCCCCTCACCCCGGCCCAGCCCGGTTCCCTCCGGGCGTGGAACCCAGGCGCATCCCGCCCCCGCCCCGAGGGAGGATGCACGTGAACAAAGCAAATCGGAGGAGGCTGGGACGACAGAAAAAGGCAACGGAGAGGGGAGAGATGGGGCAAAACACCCAAGCCAGATGGAGGCGGTGGCGCGGGGTGGGGCGGAGGGCGTGTGAAGCAGACGGGGGCTGAGACGCGGGCTGGGGGTCCTTAGCAGGGGGCCTGCTCCAGAAATGGGGAGAGCAGGCGCTGGGGACGGCAGAGCAGAGGCGGATGGCCTGGAGGTGGAGGATGAGGGGACCGAGAGTAGGGCAGAGCGCCGGAGGGGAGAGAGGAGGCTGATGGAGAGATGGTGGAGAGAGCACCGCGCCTGGGGGAGGGCGGCCGGGAGAAGGGACACAGCGGAGGGACAGCAGCCCTGGAGGCGCGAGGTGAGCGGGCAGGAAGGAGGAGCGGAGGGACCGCGCGCGGATGGAGGGAAAGTGGAGGAGCGAGGCAGGGCCAGGCGGGTGCAAGCCGGGCGCCCGGTGGGGCGCGGAGCGGGATGGGGGAGGGGGCTGGGGGACGGCGCAGGGGGCCGAGCCCTGTCCCCGCCCGGCCGCTGTACCCACCCACAGTCCGGGAGCCGATGCAGCCCATGGCTCCAGGGGCCGCCGGGCCGGGCCCTCACCGACTCGGGGAGCGCGCCGGGGCGAGCACCGGGAGCCGCGCCGCCGCCCCAGCCGCTCTGCAGCGCCGCGGCTGTCTCCGCTCGGCTCCGCTCCCCCCGCCCCTTTCCATCCCTCCCCACAGCAGCCTCCGTCGCCGCCGCCGCCGCCGCCGCCGCCGCCGCCGCCTGGCTCCCCCGCCCGGGCTCAGCTCGCCGCGGCCGGGGAGGGGGCGGCCCGGGGATTGGCTGCTCCCTGCGCTCCCCGCCCCTGCCCCGGATCGTGCCGCGGCGCTCCCTCGGGGATCCGGGCGGGCTGCGGGTTCTCGGTCGCCGCGTCCCCGGCCCCGCGCCTGGGGCTTCTGGCGAGTCCCTGCTGGGCTGTCTCCGAGGTGCTGGCGGAGACCCCGAGAATGCCCGCTTGGGTCTTGGGAGCCGGGTCACGATCCCAGGGCCCACCCCGAGCTTATGGTTCGTGAAATCTGCGGGCCGGGGGCTGCAGGTGCCTAGAAAGACAGTGGGGTAGGGGTGAGAATAAAGCTGGGCTGAACGGCCTTGGCCACCAAATTCCGCAAACACTTGTTTTCTCTCTAGGGCGCATCTGGGACACACACAGGAACGTGATTGGATAGAGCTTTGGTCGCTCTGCGTTTCATGTGAGCTGTTTTGTCCATCCAAACAGATCGTGAAGTCTTTGCAAGTGGATCGTGTATTCCACTTTCCAGCGCTCTGTGCTCGCTGGACATTCTGGGGTGGGTGCGGGGATGGTGCGGATCATTCAACTCCAGGCCTGACTAGAGTTGGGGGAGTAGCATGAGGATAACTCAATCGCAGATATTCAGAAATAAAAAGTGTCAGGACCCAAGCAAGGCTGGCTAGACAACATAGTCTTATTTATTTCTTAAATAAATGTTTATTTAATACTTTTTTTAAAAAGTCAAGGTCTGGCTATGTTGCCCAGGCTGGTCTAGAGCTCCTGGGCTCAAGCAAACCTCACGCCTCGGCCTCCCAAAGTGCTTGGATTATGGGCGTGAGGCACCATGCCCAGCCGTGATATAGTTTTAAATTCAATTTAACTTTTCTGAGCCTTGGTCTTCTCTGACAAACAAGAACAAGGACGTCCAGAAGCAATAAGGAGAGAGGAAGACTGTCTTCTGGCTAGTGGGACCTAAGGTAGATGCCACAGGCCCCATGGGTAGGAGATGGAAATCTAGGCTGCAAAGTTAACTGGGTGCCATAGTTACAGCAGGCAAGAACTGGAGTCCAGAAAAGGGACATTGGAAAGGGCAAGGAGATGGGTAGCAGTGGTCTGTAATCCCAGAACTTTGGGAGGCCAAAGCGAGAGGATTGATTGAGCCCAGGAGTTCGAGACCAGCCTGGCAAAAGAGCAAGAACTCATCTCTACAAAAATAAAAAAATTAGCTGGTCATGGTGGTGCATGCCTATAGTCCCAGCTACTCAGGAGACTGAGGAGAGAGGATCACCTAAGCCTAAGGAGGTGAAGGCTGCAGTGAGCCCTACTCGTGCCACTGCGCTCCAACCCGGGAAAGTGAGACCTGACTAGGAAGGGGGGGCGGGCAAAAGAAAAAAAGGGCAGGGAGACAGACTCTTTGCCCAAAATGTGACAGAGCAACCAGGTGAACACCAGAAGACACAAATGCCAATCCAAATGTGCCCACCTGCTGTTATGCCCCTCCTGGGGTTGGAGAGGGAGAGGGCAGTGAACCAGGGGTCCCTGGTGTGGGCCGCTAACAGAGAGGGAGACCATGGCTCATGGATGCAACTTTTTAATCTTCAGATTTTGAATTGGGAGCTACGTCCCATGGAATTTCAGATGAAGACATAGCAGAAGATACTATCAATCTAACTGCAGATCTAGGAGATGGGATTATGGAGAGAAAACTGATCTTTGGTCTATGTGCATGAAGAAACAAACCAAATCTACATTTATAAAACCATGGTGGAGAAGAGAGAATAATCCATTGTAGGTCTGCTTAGATTTTAGCAATCCAGTACAGTTTGTGGCAAGATCTGATACCTTATTTCCACAGTGGAGAGGGTTAGAGTATTTTCTTTTTTCATATCTACTATTGTTAGTTATATAAAAGAAGTAGCAAATGATTTCTGCCCTCAAGGACTGTGTATCATCTAGCTATGGTAGTAAAAAGAGAAAAGAAGAATAAAAAGACTTCATTGTTCTGGCAATACCCCAACCCCCCAACCTCTATTATTTGAACAAACACTGACAGGAGACGGGCCAGATAAAGAGGGAATGGACCAAATGACCATTGTCCTCACATCTTTCCACCTGAAACTGCTTTCGTCTTTCGGTGCTTCCCAAACAATATATACAGGAGGTGTCAAAAAAATGTATACACATTTTAAGGGATGTTATCTATGCATTATTTTTCATAGTTGAATTAAATTACAGCAGGAATGTGTAGTATGACATTCGCTCAACTGTGCTTCCACCTGTTACATAGTGATGCTAGCGTTTATTTGATTAATGCTATCATTTGAGTGAATATCATACTTAAAATCTGTATACAACGGGCTGGGCTCGGTGGCTCACGCCTGTAATCCCAGCACTTTGGGAGGCAGAGGCGAGAGGATTGCCTGAGCCCACGAGTTCAAGACCAGCCTGGGCAACATGGCAAAACCTTGACTACAATAAATAAAAAAATTAGCTGGGCATGGTGGCACATGCCTGGGATTCCAGCTACTGGGAAGGCTGAGGCAGAAGGATCGCCTGAGCCCAGCAGGTCAAGGCTGCAGTGGCTGTGAGCATGCAACTGCCCTCCAACCTGGGTGACAAAGTGAGACTCCAACTTAAAAAAAAAATCTGTTTACATTTTTTTGGCATCCCAAAAAAATACATGACTACATATCCCCTATTGTCGTCCAGATGCAAATCTCTTTCTTTGTTCTCTGTAGCATAGCTGTTTAGGGTTGCATCTATCCAAATGATTTAAATCAAGTTAACATAAGGATCCCAGGTCTTGGAGATTCAGTCCCACCCTACATTCTGTCTTAAAGGTATTTCTAGCACCAAAAATAGTAATATACTCTAGACACAATCCTGGCCAGCTTCCTTCCTGCTTCCTTCAGGGATCCTGTTACTTCTCACTCGTGAGGGGCATTCTCCCAGGATCCTTGCCATCTTCTGAGCCAAGGCTAAAGATTCTTGGCTGGATCTAGTATGAATTGAAACAACCTTTCTTGAGGGCAATTTGACAGTACTAATTAAATTTTTTTAAAAAAATATGCATTGCTATTGTGGTTGTTGCTAAGTTGTGACACAATTATTCTATTTATAGAAATATCCTAAGAAAATATAGAATATAGACAAAAATTTAACCTACAGCACTCATGAGAGCACTGTTAGCATCATACAAAGACTGTACATAACCCACACATTCAACCCTGGGAATTTATTTAAAAAATTATGGTATATGCCTGTAGTAGACTACTAGGTAGCCATTAATAATATTTTATAACTGTATTGTTGTAACATTGTAATTCATTATAAGATTTTTAAGTTATGATCTGTTGTAACATTGTAACACAAATAGGCTATAAGAATTAGGGTATATCAATTTATGTTTAAAAATCACACACACACATTCTTCCTGCCTTTTGTCAGTTTTTCCATCCATCCCAAGTAATTTACAGGATTCCCTGAGAAAGCTGTTTTACAAATCTTCAACCCCACTCATAGTTTATAGTTTCTCAATGAGATCATAATATTAACCAATTCATCTCCAAAGTCTAAAAAATATACAGCCTAGGCAACATAGTGAGACCTCATCTTTACAAAAAAAAAAATCAAAAGATTAGCCAAGCATGATAGTGCATGCCT
>CAUYQG010057353.1:0-13908 GCA_963574415.1 Tarsius wallacei | reverse complement strand
CCAAAAAAAAAGTATGCACATTTTAAGAGATGTTATCTATGTATTACTTTTAGTTTGCCTTAATCAGAAGTGTCTGTGTACTAGTGTTAACCACTGAGCACCTCTTGTAATTGCAAAAGCCTCTGTCTCCCAAGTAGCTGTGACTGCAGGTGCATGTCACCATGCCTGGCTAATTTTTTTGTTTTTTGTATAGACAAGGTCTCACTCTGTTGCCCAGGCTGGTCTCAGACTCTTGGACTCAGCTTCCCAAAGTGCTGGGATTACAGGTGTGAGCCACCACGCCCGGGCTATGATCTTTATTTTTCTTTAGAAGCCATGCTTTGGATATACCTAATAATACTTAGCATCTTTTAAAAGTTTGTGTTAAATCTTTTGAGGTTTGAAATCTTTAATATTTTGGTTCTGTTCTTTCAGTTTTTGTTTTGGCTTCCTAGGTTATACACCAAGAGAGATATTTTTAAATCCTTGAACATACAATATAGCAGAATGATTAGGGACATGGGTTCTGGTATCAGACTGCCTAGTTTTGAATCATAGCAGTCTGACCTTGGGCAGTTCTTGCAATCTCTTTGTGACTCCGTTTTCTCATCTATAAAATGAGAATAATAAAAGTGCCTATTTCATAAGATTGTTGTGAGATTGAAATGAGTTTATACAGAGGGTGCCAAAAAAAATGTACACACATCTTCAGAAAGGAAAAAACTATTAAAATTGTAATACTCAATATATATCAATAACAAAAGATGAATACAAGTCACATTTGACTTTTGCAATTACAAGAGGTGCTCAGTGGTTAACACTAGTACACAGACACTTCTGATTAAGGCAAACTAAAAGTAATACATAGATAACATCTCTTAAAATGTGCATACTTTTTTTTTGGCACCCCCAGTATATGTAAAGCACTTAGAACAGTGTCTTAGTACCTAATAACTGCTATCATTTAGCTAAAACTGGAATAAGGCAAACTCAGTGACTGACATGGACCTTCCTTGAAAATAAAGTGTTTTGCAAATATTTGTACAACAAAGTCCTGCTCAATGCAAGTTTTTTTTTTTTAAATTTTGTAATTATAGAGATGTGAACCCAGGAGGCTGAGGCTGTGGTAAGCCGTGATTGTGCCACTGCACTCCAGCCTAGGCAACAGAGTAAGACCCCAACTCAAAAACAAAAAAGAAAAATGAAGATAATTTTAACAGAAAATCTCTGTAAATACTCATAACACTAACTCACTACTGGGAAAAAGCAATCAATAACCAATTAAGCTGCAAGGCAAATGAATTTACCTTTCACAGACTGCTTTAACATCAGAAAGATTGATCCAGTAAGATGTTCAAGGTAGACTGGGAGCCCAGGTAGTTAGGTATCATCTATGAATACTCAACAGGGGTAACCTCAGCATGAAATCAAACCAGATATTTGATCAGGATCCTACAGAAGCACTAAAGCCACCATGGGCAACATTGGAGACAGTATTTACTCTAAATCAATACATTCTGCTGAACAAAGATTAGTTTTACAGCTAGTTATGTGTTCGAATCAATGGAGCTAATTAATTGCTCTGAAAAAGTAATTAACTTTGTTTTATCAACTCAGATCTGTTTCTGAAGTTAAAAACCACAACAGACTGGAGATTTTTAACATTCTAACATGAAAACCCCCATAATTCTAGAAAGTAGTCTTTGGTTTATAGAATTAAGTTAAGGAAGATAGATAAGAATAACCATAGTTGTTTCTTCTCTGTCTTTAGTTTCTATAGTCATTCCAAATAAACTGTGGGCTCACCCTGTGGCACACCCCAAATTGCTTTTCTTATCAGTGAACATTTGTAAAGAAGCTAACATTGGGAACCATACCCTGAGTCAAGTTCTAAAGATACAGAAATGAATATGATCCCTATCCTAAAGGTACTCAATCTAACATGCACAAAAGATCTTTTCAATATATTGTGGTACATACAATGAGTACTTAATTGAACTGAATGATTAAAGCATATACTATACTAAAGGAGATAGTTTTCTGAAAGGCATGTTTATTGTTTTAACTACTATTGTAACCAGAATAATTTAAGATGTCAAATATTATCAAAAAAAAATAGACTGCTTGCCTCATGCCACCTCACCAGCAAGTTCACCTCTATTTTATTTTTTTAAAGAGATGGGGTCTTACTCTTGTTGCCAAAGCTGGAATGCAGTGTCATTATAGCTTACTGCATCCTCAAGCAATCCTCCTGCCTCAGCCTTCCGAGTAGCTAGGACTACAGGCATGCACCATCATGCCCAGGTAATTTAAAAAAAATTTTTTTTAGTAATAAAGTCTCACTATGTTGCCCAGCCTGGTCTCAAGCTTCAAGCTCACTTCCTTAAACTGTTTCATGTGACACTATCCCGAGCTGTTTTATATCTGCCTTATTCTTTTATCTTCAAAATTTACCCTATACCTGATCCCCTCCACCATCTCTACCACAAGTCCAAAGCACATTCCTCTCGCCTGGTCTTTAGTCTTACTAACCAGTATCCCAACTTCCATTCTTAATGCCCTTTAGTTCTCCATAAAACAACTAGAATGGCCTTCAAAAAATGAAAATCAGATCATATCACTCCGTTGTCTAAAATCCTCCAGTAGCTTTAATGAACACAGAATAAATTCAAGATTCTTTTCTCTATCCTACAAAACCCTACCTAGTTTGGCTCCTGCCTATATCTCTGAAGTCATTTCCTATTACCGCCCCCCTCACCCCAGTCAATATGTCCAGTCACACTCGTTTTCCTGCTTGTTTCTGAAACTGCAAAGCTCGCACATACCTCAGGGTCTCTACCCTTGCCATTTTGTCCACTGGAGTACTTTCCCTAGATACTCTTGTGACTGGCTCCTTTTCATCATTTATCTCATGGCTCAGATGTCACCCCCTCAGAGATGGCTTCCTTCACTATCCTTAATACAGTTACTTGCTACCATCCTAGCAATACTCCACTTTAAAATAAACCCTGGTTTATTTTTCAGAGCAGTTGCCACTATATGAAATTATATTATTTGCAGCTTATGTGGTTAAAGTTAGGGGCTTTGTCTAACATACTGCTTTATCTCAAGTGTCTGTCTAGTTTTGTGGTAGCACATATCAGATGCTCAAAGAACATCTGTCAAATGTTTCCAAATTTGCTGATGATCTGAATTACTTTGGAATCCTCTTTTTAAAAAAGAAAAAGTCTCATAATGAAAATTTCAAACGCAAGAGAGAATTGTTTAACAAACTACCATATATAATCCAATTCAAAAATTACCAACTCACAATCAATCTTATCTTATGTATACCCCTAGCCATTTCATTCTCCCACTAGATTAATTTGAAGCCAATCTCAGCATGTCAAACAGAAATCAGGTCGTATATCTCAAAAATAAATGAAGACTCTTATTTTTTAAATATTGAGAGACAGTCTTGCTATGTTGACTCCTGGCCTCAAGCAATTGTCCTGCCTCCGCCTCCCAAAGTGCTGGGATTACAGGTGTGAGCTACCACACCTGGCCTGAAGATTCTTTTGTATATAATTGCAATGTGGAGACTCCTAAAAAATTTTTTAAAATTCTGGGCCCTGTCTCCATGTGGAATCTAGTATTATCAGAAACTACAGAATGATGCTTGAGTATATGTATGTTTGAGGTTTTCTTCAGATGTTCTGATTCAGCCAGACTGTTAACATAACCAATGAATGACATCTGATTCAGCCAGACTGTTAACATATTCAATGAATGATATCTGGGAACGATTCTAGAAGGCTCAGAGTTGTCAGCTACATAGAAACCACACCAAGTAAAAATAAAAAAGAAAATACCATTTAGAGAAAAGTAGAAGACCTAAAAGAACTAGAATTCAAAAAGTAAAAAGATTGCATAGAATGGTGATGATAATAATAAAGCATTATACATTTCAAAACTGCTAAAAGAAATTTTAAATGTTTTCACCACAAAAAAATATTCAATATGTAAGGTAATAGATTTGTTAGTCTGATTTAATGTCTCTACATTGTAAACATGTATCAAAACATCACATTGTACCCCATAAATACATACAATTTTTATTTGCCCATTAAAAATAATTTGTTTTGTAAAAAAGTAGGATGAAATACTGAATCAAACAGGCCTTACCTGGATACAGAAAGTGGCTGATTAAGTTCTTCTTCCACAGCAATGTTGCTCTCTTCAAAACTGGGAATATCAACTGCTTTTAATGAAGATGCACTACCTGGAGGACTTGTGACTTCATTATTAATATCAACAGAAAAATTCATATCCTCACTGGAAATCTTGGTATCATCTTGCTTTAGCTCTTGATCATCACCAGCTGCATTCCAAAACAAGCTAGCACCTAGAGGTTAAATAATGTAATAGCTACTAAAACAAATATTCAACTATAATATATACTCTGACAAACCTTCCTTAAAAATAGCTATATGCAGCCGGGCTCAGTGGCTCAGCCTGTAATCCTGCGCCTTTGGGAGGCTGAGGTGAGTGGACTGCCTGAGCCCGCGGGTTCGAGACCCGCCTGGGCAACTTGGCGAGACCTCAGCTCTACAATAAATAAAAAAATTAGCCGGGCGTGGTAGCGCACGCCTGTAATTCCGGCTACTTGGAAAGCTGAGGCGGAAGGATCACCGGAGCCCAGCAGGTCAAGGCTGCGGTGGCTGGGAGCGGCCACTGCACTTCAGTCCGGGCAACAGTGTGAGACTCCAACTCAAAAAAAAAAAAAAAAAAAAAGCTATATGCTGGGTGCAGTGGCTCACACCTGTAATCCCAGAACTTTGGGAGGCCGAAGCAGAGGACTGCCTGAGCCCAGAGGTTTGAGACCAGCCTGGGCAATTTGGATATGCAATAAATTTTTTAATTAGCCGGGTCTGTGGTTCCTGCTACTTGGAAGGCTGAGGCACAAGAATCATCTGAGCTCAGCAGGTCGAGGCTGCGGTGACCATGAGCGTGCCACTATACTCCAGCCTGGGTGACAGAATGAGACTCATACTCCAAAAAAAAAAAAAAAAAGGGTCGGGTGCAGTGGCTCAAGCCTGTAATCCCAGCACTTTGAGAGGCTGAGGTGAGGGGATTGCCTTAGCCCATGTGTTCGAGAAGAGCCTGGGCAGCTTTGCGAGACCTCATCTCTACAATTAACAACAACAACAACAAAATTAGCCAGGCATGGTAGCACGCACCTGTAGTTCTGGCTACTTGGAAGGCTGAGACGGAAGGATGGCCTGAGCCCAGCAGCTCAATGCTGGGGTGGCCATGAGCATGGCACTGCACTCCAGCCTGGGCAATGGAGTGAGACTCTAACTCAAAAACAAAAATAAGTGGGGGGAGAGCTATATTATCATTAACACAACTAATTAGGGCTGTGTTTAGGTCATTTTCTCAGAAATGCCACAAAGAAGTAGGTGAAAGGTAAAAATATAGAAAACTAAGCCGGTCTTGGTGGCTCAGCCTGTAATCCCGCGCCTTGGGAGGCTGAGGTGAGTGGATTGCCTGAGCCGGTGGGTTCGAGACCTGCCTGGGCAACTTGGCGAGACCTCATCTCCACAATAAATCAAAAAAATTAGCCGGGCGTGGTAGAGTGCGCCTGTAGTTCGAACTACTTGGAAGGCTGAGGCGGAAGGATCGCCGGAGCCCAGCAGGTCGAGGCTGCGGTGGCCGGAAGCGGCCACTACGCTCCAGTCTGGGCGACAGAGTGAGACTCCAACTCAAAAAAAAAAGAAAACTGGGAGGTGAGGGGAGGGAATAGGGACATTCTGTGCCCTGCCTCTTCAAGAGGAGTGGTTCTGAAGTTATCTGCTTCGTACATTAAGGATCTGACTATGGTTTGTGAGATGAGGTCTCTATGTTGAAAACTGCTGCTCCAAATAACAAGGAGGTAATATATAAAATACAAATCCGTAAGTTCTTTGGTTTTGATCTCTAAATACAATGTTTAAGAGACTATATTGAGGATGCATCAGACACATACAATATCAGGCAGCTATTTAAAAATCAAATGTTTCTCAATTTTTATGAATCACTTACACATATTTTCAAAGCTATTTGTATGTAATATTATTTGCTTACTGTTTTTCTTTAAATTAACTGTTTTTGCTGAATCTCATCATTTCTGTGAAATTGTAGATTTGATGTGCTTGTTAAATCTTTTCCATTACAAGAATAAGTACATCTACAGAATATACATATTCATCTGTATACAACTCTAAATCATCTTTTATACCATGAGCTGTATGTATTCTGCAACTTGGACAATACTGCTATATATAAAATAGTTTAAGGAAATGATCCAAACCATAAAGTAAGTCCTAGTCAAGATGGTTTTTACTTTGTGGGTCTCCATGGGTGATTTTATAAAAATAAATTAATAAAAGTTAATTACTTTTTTAACAAATAATTTTGTATTCACTACTTTTTTTTTAAGGGATAATTTTGAACAAGGTACATAGGTTCTGCTACTTTTCTTGAATACATATCAATATGTACCTTTAGGGTGTTATGCACATTATAGAATAAGTGTGCTTCTAAACATTATTTAGTTCAAATGACTATAAATAATTCATTTTTCTGCATATAACTATATATAAATCCATTAAGTTTTAAATATTCTGTACATACGTTTGAAAACCTGTTTTAAAAAATTTCAGACTATCAATTCACACATGTGAATTACTTCAACCACTAATTATTTACCCAGCACAGATTATGTTTCAGGCGTTAGGAAATGAGATACATTAGTGAGCAAGCCAGTGTTCCAAGTCCCAAAGGCTTAGTCTAATGATACAGATGATAAACAACTACAGTATAATACATACAGAATTTTACAAAAGGACATAGGATACTGTGTTTTTTTGGCATGTTTACTTAACTCACAGTACCCACAAGTTCCTTCACCATCACCCCTCCACCATACAGACACACAACACGCTTTTCCCTGGGAACAATCAACCCTGCAATCCACAAAGGTGGGATTCTAGCAGATATGGTCCTGTTATGGGTTTCTCAGTCCCTTTCCCATTGAACCAGGGATGAAAACCTAGTCTGAACCAGGCCATTCAAGTTCTCTGCAATTTGAAACTGGTACTGAGGGACAGTAAAATGGTTTGTATATGTGACTACAACCGTGCAACACACACTTAGTTTATATAACACAAGCTCTAGGTTAGAAGAAAAGCAATGAAAGCCAGAATGCAGAACTGAGGAGCACAGTCATGTAGAAAAACTGGGAAGTCCTAATGGTATTCCAGTCTCTAGTTACAGCCTTTTCCTGAGTCCCGCTCCATTCTTGGCCTTGGTTTCTAGGAAACATATCCCTATACCCTTCCAGCAAGTTCCTTGTCCTTGCTTAAATTAGTTCAAAATGGTTTATGTTACTTGCAGCCAAAGAATTTTAACTAATACTGAATAGTACCTGATATGACTTATAAATGTGCATGTGGTTCTTGCTACCTTCCCTCCTTGCTCCCCTCTGTATGGATAGTTTAGATATTATACAGGTTCAAAAAACGAATACAGAACTTCGTCATCCTTCTTTATTTTCCCTCTTAAATTTTTATTCTCCAGCCTCAAATCCTCATTTGTCACTTCTGCATTTGTAGGTCTATGTCATCAACCTACCTGCACTCCTATTCTATCATTTAAGTTTCTCTATTCACATTTCCATACGTATTGCTGTCTCAACAGACATTTAGACTGATTTCATCCTCTCTCCTCCGTCTCTAACTTACCTCCTTCTGTTTAATGCTACCACCATTCCCTCGTCCTCTAGGCTTAAAATTAATAAACTTAATTTCGGTAAAATTCTAGATTTACAGCTAAGATAATAGAGTCCCTGTATGTCCCGCTTCTAGTTTCCCCTGATGTTAACATCTTACATTACCAATATGTCAAAATCAAGAAACCAACATAATACATTAATATTAACCAACTCTAGGCTTTATTTGGACTTTACCAAATTTTCCACTAATGTCCTTTTTCTGTTTTAGGAGTCAATCCAGGATACAGTTAGCTGAAGTAACTTCAGTTTTCACTCTTCCTCAACTGCTGCTACATCCAATTAGCTATGAATCTTATCAATACCCTATGTGACCTTTCGCATTCATTCTTATCACCACCAAAACTAATCACTGAGCCCATACTATTTTCTCTATCCAATCTGTTCTCCCACCCGTCAACTTAACCTCTACTGAAAATCCTACATACCTTTCAAGGACCAGACTCAATAATACAACAACCCTCCCTGATCCCTCAAATCAAGATGATTTTTCTCATTAGAATTGGGTCTAGCCTAGAAAAGTAGCAAAATCAAACAGCATATATTACACAGTTTCATATCTGTTTTCAGGTATAGTTTTAATTCATAAAGAGTAAAATTACAGCCAGGCATGGTGGCGCACATCTGTAATCCCAGCTCTTTGGGAAGCCAAGGCAGGAGGACTGCTTGAGGCTAGGAGTTCAAGATCAGCCTAGGGAACATAGTAAGATCTTATCTCCACAAAAAAATAAAAATAAAAATAAAAAAAATAAAAAACATTACAGGCATGGTGATGTGTGCTTGTAAGTACCAGCTACTTAGGAGACTGAGGCAGAAGGATCACTTGAATCCAAGAGGTCGAGGCTGCAGTGTACCACCCCACTCCATCTTGGATGAGAGTGAAACTCCAATTAAAAAAAAAAAAAGTAAATAACATAAAGACTTAAGTTAAACTTTGATCACCCTGGTTTTGGTCCTATTGTACTATGTACCAATTTGAATGTAAAAATTCAAAAAGCAGATTTAGAAAGCATTTTTAAAAATTTCCTTACAAATAAAAAAAAAAATGAAGTTACCTGTGCTCACAGCAATGCTAACACTTTTTCTCACATGCAAGCCAGGAGAAGACTCTGCTTCCATGGAAACCAACTCTGTTTGTCTTGTAGCTTGCACTGTGTCTTCAACAGTGGTTGTCTTAGGGGAACAGGGCTTCAGAGACTGTGCTTCCAATAAACGCTGAATCTGTATCAATTAAAAATATACTTTAAACTGACAGTGAAATCATCAATAAAATTGGAAAGCAGAGTTTAATAATGAATTACAAAGTGCCTCAGGTGTAAAATACTTTTAATTCCATTTCCTTACACTTCAATTAAACAATATCATGAAACGTGTTCAATGTAGAAAGTCATTATCATTAGTCAATAAGCACTTCAGGCTAAGTATAATTTTATTTTATTTTATTTTTTATTTATTTATTTTTTTGAGTTGGCATCTCACTCCGTCACCCAGACTGGAGTGCAGTGCCCGCTCCCGGCCACCGCAGCCTCGACCTGCTAGGCTCCGGCGATCCTTCCACCTCAGCCTTCCTAGTAAGCTGGAACTACAGGCATGCACTACCACGCCCAGCTAATTTTTTTGATTTATAGTAGAGATGAGGTTTCGCCTGTCCAGGCGGGTCTTGAACCCGCGGGCTCAGGCAATCCACTCACCTCAGCCTCCCAAGGCGCGGGATTACAGGCTGAGCCACCGAGCCCGGCTTAAGTATAATTTTAAAAGTGAAGCATACAGGTGTTTATATTGGTATGCATAAATAACACACATGTGAAAAAGTGTGAAAGGCTAATACTTCAAAGCTACATTTTATTTGTATTTCACATATAAATCAAAAGTTAGATTGGAGGCATACTCTGACTCCAGGTACCAAATATTAAACATTTTACACAAGATTCTTATGAGTTGAAATCTCATTCTGTCGCCCAGGCTGGAGTGCAGTGGTATGTTCATGGCCACCCCAGCATCAACCTGCAGGGCTCCAGTGATCCTTTCACCTCAGCCTTCCAAGTAACCAGAAGTACAGGCGCACAATATCACACACAGCTACTTTGTGATTTATTGTAGAGACGAGGTCTCGTCAAGTTGCCTGGGCTGGTCCTGAACCCGCAGGCTCTGGCAGTCCACTCACCTCGGCCTACCAAAGTGCTGGGATTATAAGCTGAGACACTGAGCCCAACCTACACAAGATTCTTATAAAAGTCCATCAGAATTGCCAATGTTTGGTCATGCTGAAACTGGAAATATTAATACTCACTGAGTAATAGCTAACATTTCCAAGGGCTTCCTGTTTGCAAGACACTATGCTACGAACCTTTATGTGTGATATTTACAGCAATCCTGTGAAGAGTGTACTATTATTAAACATATTTTACAGATAAGAAAACTTAAGGCAATGAAAAGTTAACTTGGGCAAGTCATAGCTAACAAGTAGCAAGGCAGAGGTCCAAAAACTAAAAGCCTCCCTATTCCTTTTTAAAATTGAAATAATTCAGCTGGGCGCAGTAGCTCACGCCTGTAATCCCAGCACTTTCAGAGGCTAAGGTAAGAGGAATGCCTGAGCCCAGGGTTCAAGACCAGACTAGGAAACTTGGTGAAACCCTGTCTCTACAATAAATCAAAAATTAGCTAGGCTTGGGGGTGTGCACCCGTAGTTTCAGGTACTTGAAAGGCTGAGGCAGAAGGATCGCCTGAGCCCAGCAGGTCAAGGCTGTGGTGGCTGTGAGTGTGCCACTAGACTCCAGCCTGGGCAATAGTGAGACTCCAACTCAAAAAGAATAAGTAAAATTAAAAAATAAATAAATTGAGATAATTCATATACCGTGAAATTAACAGCCTAAAGTGTACAATTCAGTGGTTTTTAATATATTTGCAAAGTTTGCAGCCATCACCACTATTAATTCCAGAACATTTTCATTAAATCCCAAAAAAACTCTGTACCTACTAGCAGTGACTCCCACTGCCCTTCTCAGCCTGTGGCAACCACTAATACAATTTCTCTCTATGGATTTTCCTATTCTGGACAGTTCATATAAACAGTGCCATATAGTTTGGCTTCTTTCACTTAGTACGTTTTCAAGGTTCAGCTAAGTTGTGGCTTTTATTAATACTTTACCGCTTTTGATTGTGAAATAATATTCCATTGTCACGTTATGTTTATCCATTCATCAGCTGACAGGTTGTTTCTACTTTTGGCTATTATGCATAATGCTGCTATGATCATTCATATATAGGTTTTTATGTAAACATATTTTTTTCATTTCTCTGGGTTTATACCTAGAGTAGAAGAGTTTCCCTTTGTAAACACTGTAATTTTATATTTCTTCATAAATGGTACTACTGTACTCAATCAATCTCATTAATTTTAGTGGATTAACTTTATTAATATAGAAAAATAAGTATTATCAATAAATTATTAAGGTCAGTGGAAATATAAACTGCATTAATAATACAAGATAGCATATGTACTTATAGTGGTTAGGAATACAGACTTTGGTATCATATGGCTATAAGTTTAAATCCTACTTTGCTACCTTTGGTAAAAGTTATTTGGCTGGGCACGGTGGCTCAAGCCTGTAATCCCAGCACTTTGAGAGGTGAAGGGGATTGCCTGAGCCCACCTGTTCGAGAACAGCCTGGGCAACTTGGTGAGACCTTGTTTCTACAATAAATAAATAAATAAATTAGCCAGGCATGGTAGCTCGCACCTGTAGTTCCTGCTACTTAAGGCTGAGGCAGAAGGATCACCTGAGCCCAGCAGGTCAGTGCTGTAGAGCATGCCACTGCATTCCAGCATGGGTGACAGAGTGAGACTCCAACTCAACAACAACAACAACAACAACAAAAAAGGTTATTTGACTACTATGAGCTTCAGTATCACCTAAAACTAAGGTTGCTTTAAGTAAAAAGAGACAAATAAAATAGTTGTAATTTGATAAGTGCTTACTATAGTACACACTTTATATATCTATTAACTCATTTAAATCTACATATACTACCAAAATCTCTCATATTTTATAAATGAGAAAAGTGAAGTTTAGATAGATCACATAGAAAACACTCAATAAAAGACTTAATATGTGCATTCAGGGCCTAATATTAATCAACGAGTGTGTTTTTAAAATGCATGTTCATCCATTACCTTTATTTACAGTTTTTAGCATTTTTTTTTTTGAGTTGGAGTCTCACTCTGTCGCCCAGACTGGAGTGCAGTGGCCGCTCCCGGCTACCACAGCCTCGACCTGCTGGGCTCCGGCGATCCTTCCGCCTCAGCCTTCCAAGTAGCTGGAACTACAGGTGCGTGCTACCACGCCCGGCTAACTTTTTTTTTTTTTTTTTTTTATTGTAGAGATGAGGTCTCACCAAGTTGCCCAGGCGGGTCTCAAACCTGAGGGCTCAGGCAAGCCACTCACCTCAGTCTCCCAAAGCGCGGAATTCCAGGCTGACCACCGAGCCCGGCTACAGTTTTTAGCATTTTAATACGCTGGTCATGAGAGTTCTATTTTGTAAGAGGTAGTATTCTCCTTTACTTTTTCAGAACTTTTAAGAATCATTTGGCAAAAGGACTTCAGTGTTATTTTTTGAAGTTCCTCTTTTCAAATCCTGTCTTTTCCATTTTAAAAAAAGGCATTTATAAAAAATTTTTTAAAAAGGTATTTAACCACGAGTGGTGGCTCACACCTGTAATCACAGCACTTTGGAAAGCTGAAGCAAGAGGGTTGCTTGAGTACAGGAGTTCAAAACCGTGTCTCCTCAAAAAACAAAAAAATTAGCCAGACGTGGTAGCATGTACCTGTAGTCCCAGCTACTTGGGAGACTGAATGGAAAGATAACCTGAACCCAGGATGTTGAGGTTGCAATAAGTTGTGATTGTGTCACTGCATGCCAGCCTGGGCAATAGAATGAGACTTCAACTAAAAAACAAGATATATATATATATGTATTTATAATGATTTGTTAAAATCCAATTTATATTTCATAATTTCAAAAATTTGCTTAGGTTTAAAAAACAGTAAAGCTAAAATTTTCTCAAGTGTTCTTATCCAAAGTGTCTTTAAGCAGAAATAAAAATGTGATTGTCTTTTTTTTCCAAAATGCAAACACTAAGAATTTTTAAGATGTCAAATGTATATATATTATACATGCATTTACATAGTTATACGATCATGAAAAAGAATTAAAGAATACATTTCAAGGGGAGTGTGAGGGTAAACAAATAAAAAAAAGAACACATTTCAGGTTGTTCCCATTCCTTTTGGGGGAAGAGAGAAATAATTGGTTTGGAGCAGGTATGTCAAGGAAGGCACGTGAGGAAAGAAAAAAAGGACAAAATACTTAACAGTCTAAATTCCGCACAAGAACATAATTAAGACTAAGAATTTTACAACACTGTATATCTGACAAAAGCCTAACATCTAGGATCTACAAGGAACTCAAACATGCCGAAAATAAAAAAAAAACAGCTCCATTACAAAGTGTGCAAAATATATGAATAGACAATTCTCAAAAGAAGACATACAAGCAGTCAACAGATACATGAAAAAATGCTCAGCCTCACTAGTCATCAAAGAAATGCAAATTAAAAACACATTGAGATACCACCTAACTCCTGTCAGGACGGCCTTCATCAATAACTCAAAAAAACAATAGATGTTGGAGAGGATGTGTGAAAAGGGAACATTTCTACACTGTTCGTGGGAGGGTAAACCAGTACAGCCTCTGTGGAAAACAGTGTGGTAATTTCCAAAAGATCTAAAAATCAACCTCCCATCTGACCCCCTAAATCCCCCTACTGGGAATATAACCAGAGGAACTCAAATCACTCTATGAAAAAGATACCTGCACACACGTTTATTGCAGCATTATTCACAATAGCAAAAATATGAACCCAATCATGCTACCCATCAAAAGAGGGCTGGATTAAAAAAAAAAAAAGTGGCACATACACATGATGGAATATTACGCAGCCATAAAGAAGGACAAAAGTATGAACTTTGCAGCAACTTGGATGGACTTAGAGGCTATAATACTGAGTGATCTATCACAGAAACAAAGAACCGAGTATCACATGTTCTCACTCATAAGTG
>CAUYQG010057350.1:0-14195 GCA_963574415.1 Tarsius wallacei | reverse complement strand
ATGACCACAAGAAAAAATAATACCTTGGCATCTTCCTAACCAGAGAAGTGAAAGGCCTTCACAATGAAAACTATAAAACTGCTCGAAGCAATCAAAGATGACATAAACAAATGGAAAAATACTCCATGCTCATGGATAGGACTTCTAATACTATGTTGAACAGGAGGAGTGAGAGTGGACATCCTTATCTTGTTCCAGTTTTCAAGGAAAATGTTTCCAATTTCTGTGTGTTTAGCAGTATGTTGGCTGTGAGTTTCCCATAGATGGCTCTTATTATTTTAACGTATGTTCCATCTAAGCCTAGATGTTTGATGGTTTTTATCAAGAAGGGGTGCTGGATTTCTTTCACAAATTTTTTTCTGCATCTAATGATATATAATCATGTGGTTTGATTTTAAGTAGATCTTCACCACAAAAAATTAAGTATGTGAGGTAACGGTGTATATTAAATAGCTTGATTTAGCCATTCTACAATGTATACATGTAACAAAACATCATGTTGTACACCATAAATATGTGTCATTTTTTAAAAATTAAAAAACCCGACAAAGGTTTCTTAGACCTACCCAGTTGCACATTATGTGCTCATGTGTATAACTTCATCCTGGACCATGTAAAACTACTTAACAGGCTGAGACCAAGGGGGAGGACCCTTCTGCAGTGTGTTAGGTAAAGACTTCTAGGTCAACATCTCACCATTATTTAGTGAATTTTGGATATCATTATTTAACCCCTTTCTAATTTACCTCAATATTCCAAGCCCTCAGTGGAGTAAGAATGGAACACAGCTCCTAGAAGGACATTGAGCAACAAAGGAAAAGAGGGTGGGACGGAAAGAGCCAGAAGTAGAAAAGCACTGACATTGTGCCTTCCGGGGCTATTTCTCCCCATAAAATCGTGCCTGAGATGCCTTCCACTGGTGTCCCCATCCTCTGCCCTGGAAACATCTTGGAGGGTCACTACCCAGGACAATGTATCCCTTTCCCTTTTCATTCTGCAGGACTTCCCCACTGGGCTCTCTCAGACCTGGCTGGTCAATGGGTATCTGTGGCCTTGGGTGTTGACTCTCTTTCTGGTTTGTTAACCCTCCTCTTATTAACCACGATGAGTGTGTTCTTAAGGTGCTCTGAAGGTTGGCCATTTCCTTGGACAAAGAATTTGCACCCCCACAGTTTCTAGTTGAGAGCCAAGGACTCTGTCCTTGATATTGTCTTGTCAAGCCTTGCATTGCTGAAGCCCAGGATCCCTGCCTGAGACCATCCTGTCTGTCTTCTAAACTTGAAGATATTCTTAAAAAATTTTACAATTATTTTTTATTTGTATAAATTTAAGGGGTACAAAGGCAGTTTTTTTACATGGATATATTCTATAGTGGTGAAGTCTGGACTTTTAGTGTAACCATTACTCAAATAATGTACCTTGTACCCACTAGGTAATTTCTCATCCCTCACCCCTCACCCTCCCATCCTTCCAAATCTTCAGTGTCTATTATTCCGCACTCTTATGTCCATGTGTACACATTAATTAGTTCCCACTTTTAAGTGAGAGCATGAGGTATTTGACATTCTGTTTTGGAGTTATTACTTAAGATAACAGCCTCCATTTCCATCCATGTTGCTGCAAAAGACATGATTTCATTCTTTTTAATGACTGAGAAATATTCTACTGTAGATAGATGGATAGATAGATAGATAGAGAGATAGATAGAACCCACATTTTCTTTATTCACTCATCCATTGTTGGACACAATCTTCACAATTGTGAATAGTGTTAGAATAAATATGGGAGTGTAGGTATCTTTTTAAAAATATAATGACTTCTTTTCCTCTGGGTAGATACCTAAAAGGCAAACAGACAGCTCCCAAGTTTCAAAATATTGCCCTGCCAGATTCTTTTAATCCAGTTTTCTTAAAAGCCTCAGTATATACCTTAGTTAATTAATTAATTAATTAATGTATTTATTCAAGTACTTACTGAATACCTACTTGTGTGGTGGTGGTGGTGGTAGTTGGAGGTCCAACAGTGACCACAGTAGGCAAGTCGCTGCCATTACAAAAATCATTGTCTGGTAACCAGGCAGGTGCCTGTATAATGCGACACATGCTCTAATGGCTGTTGAGTGCAGAGTGCCCAAGAGGTGCAGCATTCAGGCATCTAATTGGGGGCATCAGGACTGAATGATGTCAGAGTCCAACCTTACGGATGATAGGTTTAGCTAAGTAAAGGAGGGCGTGGAAAGAAGAGGAAGAATGTTCCAGGCACAGTGAATTGCCTGTGCAAAGGCACAACAGGACTGAAGAACCACAATCAGTTTTGCATGATAGGGACCAAGCGTTTGTATGTTTGCAAAGTGGGGGCTGAGGGTAGAAATGAGCCCAGAGAAAAGGAAGCCAGGAACCCAATGATCAAGGGTTCATATGTACTGTTAAAGAGTGTAGACTTTATTCTGAGAATCTGATATCTTTTCTTCCTTTGAAGCATCCCATGATTAGACTTGCCTTTTAGAAACCACTCTGGCTGCTGTTGAAGATGAATATCAAGATGCCAAGGCTCGAGGAAGGATCCTGGATTAGGAGGTAGTGGTGGTAATCTAGGCAGGACTTGAGGACGCCTGGGTGGCAGTGAGGAAGAAGAGAGATTTGAGAGATATTTAGGGATTGTTGTTGTGAGAACATGGTGATTGATTTGGTATGGGAGGAATACAAGAGAGTCAGGGATAGCTCCCAAGTTTCTGCGGGTGGTGCTTTTGACAGAGATGGAGCCATGGGAGGTGGAAGGTGTTTTGAGGTAAGGCTGAGTTTCCCTTTTAGATACCTAGTCAATGTCCAAATGGCACAGACCAGTTGGCATGTGGGTCTCCAGACCTGGGGCTTAGGGCCTGGATCTGGGCTCAGAACAGAGAGTTGAGACCCAGCTGCATGTCAGTGGTCATTGCAGTTGTGCAGTGTGATGAGGCATCCCCAAAAGCTCATGCAGAGTCAGGTGAGAGGAGGAGGGCCCAGGCTAGGGATACTGGCTTTGGAAATATTGTTGAAATGTATAGAAATGAAAGAACAGGCTGAGTGCCATGATTCACATCTGTAATCCCAGCACTTTGGGAGGCTGAGGTGGGAGGATCGTTTGAGCCTAGGAGGTCAAAACCAACCTGGGCAATATTCCATGATCTCGTCTCTACAACAAACAAACAAACAAACAAACAAGTAAATAGCCAGATGTGGTGGCACATGTCTTAGTCCTAACTACTTGGGAGACTGAAGTGGAGGGATCACCTGAGCCCAGGAGGTCAAGGCTGCGATGAGCCATGATCTTTCCACTGCACTCCAGCCTGGGTGACAGAGTGAGACCTCAAATGGAAAAAAGAAAGAACATATGGAGTTATTTCTGCAAACATTTATCAAGCAAGAACTTGTGCAAGACACTATGGCATGTATGTTGTGGGGGACACTCAGATGAATGGAACTCAGGCATCGTATAAGGAAGTGACTGCGATTTGGTGGCAGAGAAGCTGCCCATCATGTTCAAGTGATTGTGCCAGGGCTTGTGGGCAAGGGAGAGAAAAGAGGACAGTGGGTGATGTGAGATGGAAATGTACCTCTGTTAGGGGTACAAGGGAGGGCTTCCTGGAGGAGGTGATTTTTGTATGTCATGTTTAAAGAGATATTTTGTCAGATGGAGCTGAAGTTTTGCAGTGGGGTTTCAGAAAGGGGGGAGGACATCATCCTGGTTTAAGGAGGCGCTGCACAAGGAATGGAGAGGAAAGAAATGGTAAGAGATGTTTTCGGGGGAAATTAGTCCTCTACTATGGCAGGAATCTAGGGTGCCTGAAGGACGTGGGAAATTGTAGTAGAAAGTAGGAGGAGCGCTTTGAATAGCATGCTGAAGAATTTGGGGTCCTTTCTGGAGGCTCAGGGGAGTTATTGAACAATTAGAAACCAGAGGCCGATATGGCGTCCAGAATATACTGGCTAAAAACATGAGCTCTTAGCCAGGCTCGGTGGCTCAGCCTGTAATCCTGCGCTTTGGGAGGCTGAGGAGAGTGGATTTCCTGAGCCTGTGGGTTCGAGACCCGCCTGGGCAGGCGAAACCTCATCTCTACAATAAATCAAAAAATTAGCTGGGCATGGTAGCGTGCACCTGTAGTTCCAGCTACTTGGAAGGCTGAGGCGGAAGGATCGCCGGAGCCCCGCAGGTTGAGGCTGCGGTGGCCGGAAGTGTGCCACTGCACTCCAGTCGGGGCGATAGGGTGAGACTCCAACTCAAAAAAGGAAAACAAAACAAAACATGAACTCTTGAACTAGATAGACCTGGGTTAGAGTTTGAACTCTGCTGCTTCCTTGCTGTGTGATCTTGGGTAGATTATTAACCTCTCTGAGCCTCAGTTTTCTCATCTGTCAAATAGAAATTAAATACTTCATAGAGGGTTGTGAGGTCTGAATCAAAATAATGTATAGAAAGCACTCAGCAGTGACTGAAATGCAGCAATCCCTTAATACATGTTAGCATAATAATGCTTTATGCATAATCATACCTGTAACAACACAGAGACTATTGTATCAGCTTTCAGCGTGTTCACTTCTATATCCTCAGAGCCTAGGATAGTGTCTGGCATGTAGTGGCTGCTGAATAAATATTTCTTGGGCAGAAAATGAATTACATAAGTTTTTATTTTTTTTTTTTTTGGAAGGGATTTTTTTTTTTTTTTTTTGGTCCTGAGAAACACTTTGCTTTGATACTTTGATAAAACACTAGAATATGATGAAATTTTCTTTCTTCTGGTGCCCAGGTTTCAGAAAGGAGAGGTCAACTGCTCTGCAAAATAGGAGATTTTTGGAGTTCCCAAAACGACCCAGGCAGGAGGCAGTAAGAAGGAGAGAACTGATGAAGTGATGGGGGACAGTGTACTGTGAAATGTGACTTCCCCCATGGGACCCCCTCAAAATCTGTAGCATTTTGTATATGCAATGCTTTGTGCCTACCATCTGCTGTGGTTGAAATGGGATTTGTAGAGACTCATGTGACTCTCAAGCCTCCTAGTAACTCTGCTTACATGGAAAGACAGCTGTCTCCCAGCCAGCTGATGTCTTGTGGGTGTGGGAAGCTTTCATCTGGGGGAAGATAACACCTTGAGAAAAGATGGCAGGAATGGAGAGGGTGTTGATGGGTCCACTCTTTCTGCTACTCTGAGGCAGACACACTTTGTATGAATGGGCAGGCACTCAAGGGGAGTTATTTTTTCCCCACCTGGATGTTTGGGGCTGCTGTTTTGAAGAGCATTTCAATGACTTGTGTGCAGATTCTAGGACAGAAGTTAAATTCAGCTTTTAATGTCTGTCTTTTTAGATTTCTTTCTTCTAACTTATTATGGTTGTTATATATCCAGACAAAAACATTTGGTACTTATTATGAGCCTTGCAGGGTTGTTGTGAATTAATACGTGCAAAGCTCTCAGCGCAATACCTGGACATGTAGACAGCATTTATTATCGTTATTATTGGTTAGCACTGAGTTCATTAAATTCTAACACACTGTCATGGGGTAGGTATTATTATGTGTCAGTATCATCGATGAGGAATCTGAACCTCACGGAGGTTGATGACTTGGTTAGGATCCCTCAGATAGCAGGCCGCAAAGCTGGTTGCCATGGTAACCATTCCCAAGCTTCAGTGCCTGGGGATAGACCCAGTCTGGCATTGGCTGGTCCCCTAGAGCACAGAGAGCGTCTCATCAAAGAAGTAAAGGGAACCATTAATTTCTGAGCAATGTCCAACTGTGGCTAGGGATCAGCAGTGACACCCTCAAAGACCTCACTGCCCAGCCATTTTAGCTTTCGTTTCCTCTGATGCTCCTGAAAGCCCCAGGAGCTAAACAAAGGGCAGTTAGTTTTCTTTTCTTTGTCAGCTTCAAGAGGGATGCCATGGTTAACCCAAGGCTCTGGAGCTGAAGGTGGGACCAGGACCAGATTTCGGTTTTCGTGTTTCCTACTTCAGTTCTAGTCTCCTCTCAGCAGACCAGGAGGCCTCCAGACGAGACAGATGGCAGACAGCTACAGGAGTTTAAAATAAACTGAGCTCACTTCTGAGGTAGACATGTGCGTGGAGAGTGAGCTGGAAGACAGGGACCCCTGTGTGGGAACGCGTTTTGGCAAAGAGGAGCCCAGGGTGGAGCTCTGAATGCTAGGAAGTGTCATCAGGTGGGGGTGAGGTGTGAGAAGAATCTGGGCAGGAGCCAACCTGAGACTGAGCAGAGAGGAAGGGAGAAAGAGGGTAGCTGCCAGGCAAGGTGTGGTGCTGCCAATCAGGAGAGGTTTCCTCCCTCCTTTCCAGCTGTTACCAGCCAGCTGTGCTACCAAGAGGCAGGAGGTCAGGTGGATGTGCTGGGATGGCTGCTGCCTTTTACTTCCCAACATTCTGGCCTTCTGGGTCTTGGAGACTGGTGTCCAAGGAGAAGAATGAAATTCCTACAAAGAGAGCTTGTACAGGCCCTTTTAGGGTGAATTTGAACACTATGCATTTCCTAGTTTTTGGCAAACAAGCCCCAAAAGATGGTTCCGAGCATCCCTGTGACCCAGAATTCCTGCTTATTGCAGACTGGATCAGGTGTGACTCCAACTGATTTTCTGTCTGGGGACTTGGACTTAGCATTCAGAGATGCCAGTGATCCACCATCAACACCAGACTGGAAGGATGTGCCATCTCAGGAGCTGTGTGATGTACGTCAAGAAGCAGAGACAGCTTACCTGCAGAGAGACAGATGCGTGAGGCAGATGCAGAGGTCATGAGGGCCAGGGAAACAGGGGAAGTGGCTGCCCTGATTCCTGATGATCCTGTGTTGAAATCAAACTGCCATTCCCGCCCCTGGTTTCTGTGAGAGACCTGGTTTCCTTACAACAAACCTCTTCCTTTGCTTGCTAGTTTTAGTGGGGTTCTGTTACTTGCAAGTCCTCAGTGCTCTGAGAAAGAGGCTGAGGAGATGAAAGTGGAAAACTTGACCATAAGGGGAATGGAATTATTGGAACATTTCTGGAGGATGAATTATAGGACTTATTAGGGTACAATTCTGTTTGGAGGGAGTCTTGTAGGTATCTGGGGATTTAGAAGTGAGAACAAATGCTGTGACAGTTGCTGCTAGCTGCCCATTCAGTAGCCATTCCTCCTTCCTTTCTAGTTTTGTATGGTGGCAGTATGTCCAGGGGACAGTGTATGTGTGATTCATGATAATTCCATCTCTTTTTTCAGTAACTGGTCTACAGGTGGGCATGGGACCCAGTTTTGGATGTGTATGAAAGGAGAACTCTTTCTTTCATCCCAATTCTTTTTTCCTGCCTGAGAGGTTGCTAAGTGAGTACATAGTGATAATGGTTGGAGCTTTGGCAGCAACACTGTGACTATTAAAAAATGCCTAGAATTGCAGCATAACTGAGTGCTGACATCCTTGAGTCACTCACACCTCTGTCTTCCAGACTTTATTATTTTGGGGGTGAGATTTATGGATAAGCACCTTTTGTTTAAGTTACATGTGGTTGGCTGTTCTATTAATTGAAGCCCAAAGGATCTTCATTGATATAGTTAAGCTTCATAATTTGGAAGTTTGGGAGGAAAGTGAGGTGAAAGGGCATATATGGTTGGGGGGGATAATCTTTTTAAGCAGAAAATTCACATTTTGTACAGGTCTGGTCTTATAGCACTTTGAAAGCCGTGTGAACTGATACCTATCCATTCATCTATCCATCATCCTCTGTCCACCCATCTATCTGTCCATCCATCTACCCATTTGACTTTCTTTTTATGGAACTTTCCTTTTGAGTAATGGAAGATTTTCTTCCTGGACTTGCATGGTTCTGTCTGGTATCATCTGAGTGTAAATGCTTTTCTTTCTCCAATTAGGTCACGTGTAGATAAATGGGGTTGGGTGGCTACAGCAAGGAACGAAGGGGATTCTGTCTGGGCCTCTCTCTATGGAAGCTTTGCCTTCTGCAGTGTCTGACATTTTAAAGAAATGTGTTGAATTTTAGGCGTTGGGGGAAAAAGGTGTTTTTTCAGTCTTGGGGACATTAAAGGCTCTCATTTCCCCTTATTTTACTCCCCAGAGCTTTCTCCAATATATTTAAGCACAGGCAGCTTCAGGATTGGTTTTACTGGCTGGAAAGGACCAGGGCATGTCTTCAGAGGAATCCTGTGGGGTTGCATTTGGAATGTCTCCTTCAGGAGATAATTATGATTTTAAAAGGAAGATAGTTTTTATTGTTTGATTCTTTGGAATTTCTTTCTCTCAGATAGATGTAGTTGCCTCTATTATAATAACCAGTCTTATAAAATATTTTCAACTTACAGAATTTTTGTACATCTAGATTGTTACCCCTTATAGGTTAGGAACGGTCAGTGTTTCTATGTGTGCCTTCTCCCTCATAGTCTGTTACTGGGGGGGGGGGGTGATGATGAGGGCACCAGAGGGTGGAATTTGTGCACCTGGAGAGAGAAGATGGTGCATATCAGTGTGATTTCTGGTGGAGGCCCGTGGTGTTGTGGGTGGGGAGGGAAGAGGAGGCAGAAGAAGCCAGGGTAGTAGGAGTGTGATCCACATTCTCAGGAAGAACCATATTTGATTTGACTTGGAAAACAGAATTCTTACTTCCTGAACAAAGTTGGCTTTTTTTCCTCTAGATCTGGGCTTTGCAAGTGCTTTAGTCTCTGTTTGACTGTTGTGATGGCCACGAAGAGGTGGGCTTTACTTGGGGACAGCTAGTACATCTGGAAACACTGGCCACAAACCTGGCTGAGCACAGTCACCTGGAGAACGTGCTTATATGGATGGATCTGGAACCTCACCTCAGACCTGCCTGATCTGGAGGTTGTCACTCATGGCCACACTGTGAAGTGATCTGGGGATCCTTTCAAAGTCCCAGTGCCCTGGCCCTACCTCAAACCAGTGAAAGCAGACTGTCCTGGAGTGAGGCCAGAGCGGCAGTGTTTAGTAAAGACTCCCCAGGTGATTGTGATCAGCATCTTGGTTTGAGAGCCTCTGCAGGGGAGAATCTGTTCTTTCTATAAAGCCTGAAGCAGTCAGTCTTCTGAACATCGCTTATTAGACCATGACCATTTACAATTGTTGACAAGGTAGGTTTGCCCTACCTTCATTTCTGCAGCAAACTGCTCACTAATGGGCATGCTTTGAGAAGTACCAGACCCCAGGGACTCAAAAGGAACATATAATGAAAATTAAATCACACTAGCCTTGTGCATATATATATATATATACATTCTTCCTCCACTTCGAAAATCTCTTGAATTAAAAAAATCAGTGTCTTAAGTGTAATTTTGTTGTAGTGTGTTCACATGATTCAAAAAGACAAGAGAGTATACAGTTCTTATTCTCTTATGTCCTCCATCCACCCACTGCCCTCCCCCTCTTTGGGTATCTTTTCAGAAATTTTTTTCTTCTACTGCCTTTGTTTCCACACAGCCCTTATTCTCCACTTGTTTTTTTCTTCTAATGTTTGGTTAGGGAGCACCAGCATGGTGTAAGGACCAGTATTTGTCCTGATTTGTTGGGCATTCTCACTGATTGGCAGGGGCTCACATGGTGCCAGTCTTTAGATATTTGAATTATTCTCTTCCGACTCCTCATCATGAAGATCTTTTGTATATCAGTACAAAGAAAGCGTCCTTATACTTTTTTAAAAAATAGGTGTAAAGTATTCCATTGTATGGATAATTCATAATTTATTAAACCAGCCCTTTAGTGATGGACTTTAGGTTATTTCCAATTTGGGACCATTACCAACAATGCCATTAAGACTAATGTGGCAAATGTATCACTTCAGATGTGTAGAAATCCATCCATAGAATTCCCATAAGTCGATTTCTTAGTCAAAGGTCATTTGCCAGAGTCTCTAACTAGCACCAGGAATTAGCCAGGCGTGGTGGCATGCACCTGTAGTCCCAGCTAATTGGGGCGTTGAGGCAGAAGGGTCGCCTGAGTCCAGAAGGTCAGGGCTGTGGTGAGCCATGATCGTGCCGCTGCCCTTCAGCCAGGGTGACAGAGTGAGACCTTTGACTAAAAACAAAACAAAACAAAACAAAAAGTAAACAAAAACCTTTTGAGAAGGTATCCCACTATCCAGCTTGCTGTTGCAGGCAACTCTGCTCAGAAATTGCAGTAGGTGTGGAATTGTATTTACTTTTTTCTAATTGTTGCTTTGAGGAACTATCAGATGGGGTAGCTGAAAAATCTACATCTGATGGTTTTAGAGGAGATGCTTCTGGTGCTGCAGTTCTCCAAGGGCTCTTCATGGACTACCTACATGCATCATCTGGTGTTTGTTAAAATGCAGACCTTGGACCCCATCAGAATCTTTGAGGTGGGGCCTGATAAATTTTTAATACAAGCTCCCCATCTGACGCTTTTATGCACTGAATCTCTGTTGTAGGAGATTTGTAGTAGAGCAGTGCCCTGGGAGGAAACCCTTCCATGTGATTAGCCCAGCAGGACAGCATTGGTTTATTCAGGACAGGGTCTGCAACTGCCATAAACATCACAAGCTCTGTAATGCCAAGCAAAGACAGTCTTGGCATCAGGTTTAAAATAACATTTGGCTTTCTGCCCCTCATGCAGCATTTTCAACTTTGCCCTCAAATACCCATGGGATAGGAGGAACATAGAATAGGAGGAACAGTATTGACAACACAGAAAATAGATGGTCAGATAACCAGTTGTTGGAATCTCAGTGAAATATCTATTAACAGTAAGGCAGGTGGGGCTGGATTGGGCCCGCTCTCTGTAGTCATCACCTCCAGGAATAAGACCCACTAGAAACAGTAGGAATATCCTTTGTCTATCTTCCACTGTCCTTTTCCTGGACTAAGAGATCAAAATTTGTACCAAGTGGAAAGTCACCCTCTTCTGCTCAAAAATAAGTTTTTTTTTTAAATGAACAGAGGTCTCTTACACCTCTAATTTTCCTACATTCACTCAGAGAGGTCAGGAGTGTGAGGGAGGCAGTTTACCTGTACACTGGTTTGTGTAGGCAACTGTTGTTGGTGGATTGAACGTTAAGTGGTAGGGCTGCCCTAGGTTAGATGCCAGAGGAGCTATAGTGTGAGTGCATCTTAGGAACAGAGAATCAGCTTGTGGAGGTGGAAGAAGAGTCTGTGTCAAGACAAGAGAACTGAGGTGGCTGAGTGCTTGCTAGAACCCTGGTGCTGTGTGTTTAGCCCTGTCCTCCAACCCTGACTTGAGAAGGGAATTTGACCATCACCATTGTGCGCAGAGAGCAGGACCAAGGATAGTCTACACAGCCAATCTTTCTTTTGGCAAACACAGGGCCCGGATGTATATTTACAATGACTAATACAGCACTTAAGACAATGCAGATGTACCTGCAGAGTTTTTAAGGGAAATGTTATAATCTACATACTTGATTCTCAGTCAAACTGTCATTTATGTGTGAAGTCAACAGAATGACAGTTTTCAGTTATAAAAAGGCACTGGAAAGCTACCACCATTGAAAAAGTTAATTGAAGATGTACTCTAACTGACTGAGAGAAGATCCAGAATTAGGACCTTAAAAATGGGGAAGTCATGATATAGAGGAACTGGGACGAACACTTCAAGTAATTAAATATAATACCGAGTCCAAATAACCACTGTAAGTCTCGTATTAAATTAAGTATCAGACATCAAAAATTATTTGTGAACAAATAGTTATATGGTGTAAAACTAACTGCATGATGTATTTGAATATAAAATCCTATCTTATGTTAATGAAGACTGGGAAGTAGTTAGTGGGGGGAGGGAGGATAAGGAAATTTTACATAATTAATCAGAAAATATGCTGTCAACTTTCTCTGATCACAATGAAATGAAACTAGAAGTTAATAATGAAAGTTATAAAAATAAATGACTTAAAAATAAAGCACTTTTCTTAATGACCCTGGAACATATTCAATGCTGTGTGTTCTAGCCAGTCTCACTATTGCAATGAGGAAAAGGAAAAGAAAACAAAAATCCAAACCCTCAGCAAACAAATGAATTCAGCAAGGTTGCAGAATACAGGGAAAACATACAAAAATAAATTGCATTTCTATAAACTAGCAATGAACATGGGGAAATTGAAAATACAAGAAGGGACCCCCAAAAACCTGGAATTTATTTTTTGAAAATTGTATGTTTATTCGTACTTGTTTAAACTTCAGTTACCTTCAAAGTACTCTCCGTTTGATGCAATACACCTATCAAGATGCTTTTTCCACTGCTCAAAGTAGTTTTTGAATTTGTCAATTTTTATACCTGTTAGTACTTCTGCCATTTTTTGGTTTCACCTCTTCCACAATGGCAAAGTGTTTCCTTTTGAGGACTTTTTTCATCTAGGGAAACCAAAAAAAAAAAAAAAAAATCACTTGGGGTGAGATCAGTTGAATAGGAAGGTTGGGGCATGGGGGTCCTGCCATTTTTGGTTAAAAAACTGCTCAACACTCTGTAGGGTGTGGGCAGGTGTGTTCATAAATCACCCATCATAAAATGGACAGATGTGTTTGAAGACTCTCTGAAAAAAAATTCACTGAAGCCAAACACAGCCTCTCACAACAACACTAGCTGGTACACTGATACCAATGGGTTCCTAGAACACTTACCTAGTGGGGAAGCCTGTACTATAAAGGGACCCACCCTCCAGAAAATAATTCCAGTTTTTTGGTCCCCCTCCCTTGTATAATACCAATTATAATTGCTGGAAGAAAAAATGAAATAATTAGGTGTAAATCTAACAAGGCATGTACAGGACTCATATATTAAAAACTAAAAGATGCTGATGGAATAAAATTTAAAAATCTAAATAAATGGAGAGATAGACTGCTTTCACGATAGATTCAACATAGTAAAGATAGCAGCTATCCCCTTATACACAGGTTTAATGTGATTCCTATCAAAATCCTAACAAAATTATTTTATAGATATAAATAAGATTACTCTATAATTATATGAAAAGGCAAAGGAACTAGACTAGCTAAAATAGTTTTAGAAAAGATGAATAAAGAATAAAATAGAAAGACCCAGTCTACAGTAATCAAGACTGTGTGATATTAGTGGAGGGATAGACACGTAGATCAATAGAACAGAATAGATAACCCAGAAATAGATTCACAAGTATGCCCAATTGATTTTTGACAAAGGCACAAAAGCAGTTCAATGGAAAAATGGATTTTCAGCAAGTGGTGCTAGAGAAATTGGACAACTATTGGTCAAAAAATGAGCCTCAGCCTAAAGTCTCATACACTATACAAAAATTAACTCAAACTCAACCATGCTCTTAGATGTAAAACAGAAAACTGGAAAACTTTTAGAAGAAAACAGAGGAGAGAATCTTTGGGTTTTAGGGACAGACAAAAGTTCTTAGACTCTATACCAAAGGCATGATTCCTAAGCGGAAAAATTGAAACATTGGACCCCATCAAAATTAAACACTATTGCTCCGAGAAACCCTGTTGAGAGAATGAAGACAAACTATAGAGTGGGACCAGATATTTGCAAATGACATGTCTGACAAAGGACTGTTGTTTAGGATATATAGAAAGCCCTCAAAATTCAACTGTAAAAATCAAACAATCCAATTAGAAAATGGGCAAAATACACAAATGAACATTTCATCAAAGAGAGATGATAAGTTATCAATAAACACACGAAAAGATGTTCAACATAATTAGCTGTCAGGAAACTCCAAATTAAAAGGTATCACTATACACCTGTCAGAATGGCAAAAATAAAAATAAAGACAGCACCAGATGCTGGCGAGGGAGGATGGAGAGCAGCTAGATCACTCACGTATGGCTGGTGAGAAGGTAAAATGCAACAGCCACTCTAGAAAACTCTTTGGCAGTTTCTTAAACTAAACATGCCAACTGCTGTGTGACCTAGCGGTTGCGCTTTTGGGTATTTATTTCAGAGAGATGAAAACTTAAAGGTGCACACGAAAACCTCTGTGAACGTTTACAGCAGGTAAGGAAAAAAAATAAAAACAGACACAAAAGAAACCTAAGGTAAGCTGGAGTAAGAATATAGAATTAGCCGGGCTCGGTGGCTCAGCCTGTAATCCCGCGCCTTGGGAGGCTGAGGTGAGTGGATTGCCTGAGCCCGCGGGTTCGAGACCCGCCTGGGCAAGCGAGACCTCATCTCTACAATAAATCAAAAAATCAGCCGGGCGT
>CAUYQG010057347.1:0-18077 GCA_963574415.1 Tarsius wallacei | reverse complement strand
GTTGTTGTTGTTGTTGTTGTTGTTGTTGTTGCACTTTTCAATTCTTTGTCAAGCAGAAATGGTCAAGAATTGTAAGAAAATATCGACATTTATTTTTATATATAGAATTTTAAGGAGTGAATTCTTATTCATTCATTCGTTTTTGGTTACTTTCATCCATCTTGAACTCAATGATGGCAAACATTCAATGTGACACATTCGATTGACCGTAAATAAAATTGAAACCATTTTTTTTGTCGTTGTTGTCAGATTAGGCTTCCTCCTCCCTCTTCTCCATTTTATTATTATATATGCGTGAAATCATGGAATTAAACTAAGAGCGAATGAAACAATTTGAATGTAATGTTGTTGATCATCAAACAAAAAGAAAGAGGGAGAAAATGGGAAAAATATTATTGTGAATGAAAGAATCAATCACTCAAATGTATAGCGTGTGAATTAAGATTAAAGAATGAATATAAAGACTTGATTTGATTGATTTTCAACACATTTTTCATTTCACTACTATTCCATGAACAAATGCGACAACGTTGACCTAAGACAATTTATTCGATCTATAGGAGAGGAATGGTGGAAAAGAGAGAGAGAAAGTGAAATCTAATTTTGATCAACAACGGAAGTTGATTTGATTTATTTGAACAACAAAACATCAACAAAAAAAGTTCCAACTTTTATCAATTTAAAGTTAATTTAAAAACTCATACATTTGAGAGAGAGAGAGAGAGAGAAAGAGAGAGAGAGAAAAGATAAATAATAAAAATTAATTTAAATTTCAAAAATAATATATTTAGATGAAAAAAGTATCTATATATTATTATTTCTATTAAATTGAAAACGAAATTAACAATTGTAACATACATTTTCTTCCTTTTTTACTTTTTCATTATCGATCAGTTTGAAGAGATGAGATAATAATCAATGATTGACATTTGTTTAAGATAAAAAACAGAACAAAACTATTAGAAATTAGGTTTCCTTTACAAAAAAAACTAAGGGATAAAAAATAAGTAAAAAATGTTTTGGCTTAAAAGTGCAATATGTTCTTTAATAGAATGATGGGGGAAGAACGAACCAAAGGAAGAAAAAAAATTCTGAAAAGTACATTTGGATTGTCATTGGCCACATTCAACATTTCCTCCCCCTTCTCATTATTTTTTCAATCCATTTACGATCCCCAATTTGCACTCAAGAATTTCAGTATATTTCTGTCTGATGGAACAGAGTTTTCCATTGCTTCTGTGGTTCTTTGGGGTGTGTGTGTGTGTGTGTGTGTTATTGATCTCTTCATTTTAGCTTTCCTTCGATTCTTCACTTACACTATTTTTCCATCTCATCATCATCGTCGTCGTCGTCATCGTCTTCATCGACGTCGTTTTCCAACTTTCCCCTTATTCAATCAATGATGACTCTCTCTCTCCCTTGCTTTCATTTACATCATCAGAAAGTATAATCTCTTTCTCCCCTTCTCTATACTTTTATTCGCTTTATTTTCCTGGTTCGTTATATGCAAAATATTTTATCCCTCTAACTCTCACTGTTAAGGGCCCATGTCAAATCATAATGTTCGGCACTCGTGTTTGTGTTTGCCCTATTTGTGGATGACGAGCAAATTATTCTATCGGAAAATTGATGGCGAACAAAGAACAACAACAACGACAACATACATACACAAAAAAAAACATGGAACCATTTTAGTGTCCTCCTCCACGTTTTTGCTGCCTTCCCCCTTTCAGTTATTCTTTCTCTTACATTGATCTACCACTTTTTTCTTCACCAATGGGACGAAACAGATCAAGAATTGAGAACAGGACTAACCCAAAACAACAAAAAAAATATAAAGGAAAAAATCAAAACTCACGAGGGATGAAAAAAATCAACTCTCTTATCTCATTTCAAACGTCTAAACACACACACACACACAGAGAGACAAAAACAACAAAAAAATAATAGTACACCAAATTGTCATCTATGACAGAATCATTTTAAACTTAATATAATTTCAGGTTCTCGGTTTCCGATATATACAATTTCGTATATATTCATTACACAGACACAAAAAAATACAAAACAAACAAGGAAAATGGAAAGAGATAGAGAGAAAGGAATGCTTTTAAAGCATTATATCGTTTAGTATTTACTTACATTCATCACTGTTCTAAAGCAAATAAAACAAGAATAAAGACGAAGACGAAAAGAATTAAACTGAAAAAGTTCAATCTAATTTTGATCTTTGGATTTTGTGGCCAGAAAGAAAAACCCGAAAAAAAAGTAACGTAATTTTCCTATTTGATGCGTAGATGTTTTCTTTTTTTCTTTCTTTTTTTTGGTCAACGATTTGAGTTAAGTGTAGGATTAGGAATTGGTCTCAATTAGGTTCATAGGTTCAAAATGGCAATTGAAAAGCGAAATGGTCAATATTTTGACAAATATTTGATCAATTAGTTGTGTGTTTTTAGGTTTTTTCTCTTTTCTTTATTGGAAAATATTTTAATTTCATTTAATAAATCCTATGAAATTCAATTTCAATTGAATTAATGGAATTTTTTTTAATATTTAATAGAAAAGTAGGAATATTACTGAAAACCAAAACAATCTATTGTCGAGCAATTGTTTAGTTGATAAAGAAAAAAATGAAATTCAATGAAATAAAAAGCTTATTTTAAACAAATTTGTAAAATATAATAGAAAACCAAGATTGAAATTAATAAGAAGCAATTAATAATCATAATCACATAAACACAACAATATACAAAATAATGAAAATGTTAATTTAGTTGTTATGGGATTAGGTTATATTTAAAAATTTAATAATAATAATAATAATAAGATAATATTGTTACCAAACATAAAGAATACTGATAGTCTTAATACCTCAAACATATACCAAATTTTATAATATATATAAAATTGGATAAAAATTCTTGGTTCACTTGGTTATGTATAACTAAATTCTTGGTTTTTGTCAACACCAACCAGACAGGCTGAAAATGTGTAAATCCCTTCAAACATCGAAATATAAATATAAAATTAAAAAAAAATAAATTTCAAGCTTTTTTTTAATGAGAAAGAAAAACATTATAAAATTCGTTTAGAGAAGAAAAAAAATAAAAAACGTTGTGATGTAATCCTTAAAGAAAAGAATTGTCCCAAGCCCAATTTGCAAACATATGTTCTCCATTAAATTGCAAAAGGAAGTGGAACCTATATGTGTCTTTTTGTGTTCCAAAGAAAAACTTGAAACTTAAATAGAAGAACCAAAAAAAAAATAATAATAATCGTATTTTTCTTAATAATTAAAATTGAAATGGCACTTTTTTGTTTGCATGCTTGCCATAAAACAATTGTTACTAATTCGTTGAAACACAAAGAATTTAGAATTTTGCAATTCGAGAATAATGCTTTGAAAATGAAAATCTGCAATTTAAAAAGAATAGGGAAAGTGGGAATCCTTTTCTCTCTTTCTCTCCCACTCTATTCCAAGGATATAATTCTTTAATGGATAAACACACTCATAAAGAATAAAACGATTCTGAAAAAAAAGAATGAAACAAGAAATGGAAGAAAAACGATTTCAAATTTTGGATTCTGGGTTTGTGTAAGCAGTTCTCACTTTCCATTGAAACACAAGCAAGAATAATTAGCGTGCGTGCGTGTGTGTGTGTGTGTGTTAGTGTGTGGAAATGGAAGATTTCCCGAGAATGAAACCCAAGAAAAAGAAAATAAAAACTTAGAAATTGTAGAACTTTTTCGAGGCAAATATATCTTAGTGAATCATTCATATATTAAATCCTTTTATCCCATTTTGCTTCTTCTTTTTCTTCTTCTTTTTCTTTTATTCTTTCATAAGTATAATGTATATAATCCAATTCGTTACCCAATTGGTCAATCATTCACTTATACATAGAGTTCAGAGGTTTTTGTACGTCAGTGTGTGTGTGTGCTTTAATCAAATCTTCCATTATTTCAACGTACAAAAAAAAGATATGAGAAATTGCCGGAATTAGATAAAGTGTCTGGCATTAGAATTGTTGAGAATCATATTGAAGTAAAAAAAAGAAGAAAGGGAGAGAGACTAGGAGAGTCAATCATAATGACGATTATGATGTGAAAGCAATTCTTTTGCTGCTTTCTATATAAGACATGAGTTAAACAAGAATATTCTGCAACCGCAAACACAAATGTGCAATAAGGAGAAGAGAAGAAAAAAAGAGAAGGAAATCTCATTTATCTCATTTAAGTGACATTGATTGTCAATCGTATACAATAGTAAACAAATAAAGTGGTTCACAATGTTTTCCAATGCTCATAATTATGGAATTTTTTTTCTTATTTTTATTATATAATCACAGACATATAAAATAATGATGATCAATAATAATTGTGTGACATCACAATTATTTGCAAAATAATTTATTTTCGAGAAAAAAAAGGTTAAACAACTTCATTAGAAATCATTGATTCACATAAGAGATTTGTACCAAAATCCATGATTGCCAATTAGTGGAAGACAAAGGAAATAAAACCAAAAAAAGGACTTAAAGTTATAAAATATTTCAATTGAAAGCAACAAAAAAATGAAATAATAATTGGAATGTTTCACATGAAATCAGTGTTTTGAAAGTGTATCCGCATTTCATTCATTCAAGCATAATATATATTTTCGATACAAATTTTACATGAACATAAGATGTATGTGAAACTTAGGGAAAAAATTGAATTTGTTTCTAACATTTTAATTTGAACATATAAAATAAAAAAAATTTGTGAAAAAAACCATTGAAGAAAGAAATAGATAGAGAAAGTGAATGACTTTATTCTGAGTTGAATTTAAATGAGAATGGAATGGAATTGCAAATACAGGATGATGATGATGATGATGATGATGATAGTCAACAACGAGAAAAAATAAAGAAAAAAAGATGAAATAGTGAAATGTCAAGTAAACAATATGGGAAAACAACAATAAAATACAATTTCCTTATGATTGCATGTTTTCATCCTATATTCACTTAACATTCGGTTCCATCCCTGATTGCATAAACATGGAACATCTTTTCTACTCTAAAATTCTATTGAAGAAAAACTATTTACACTGATTAGATATATATATTTTTGAATTCCTATATCAATTGAATATGAGAATAAAAATGGAGAAGAAAAAGAAGAAAGACAAGAACATGAACAAGATGGGAAAGATGTATAATGCACCAAAATTGAGTATCCCAATCGTACACAACAAGATTCTAGTCCCGTTCCATATATATATATAAATATATGTATTGTGGAAACGTGGCTAAAATGTTATGACTATTCTTGGATTGACTTATTTACTTTATTCGCTTCAATTGGCCAAGTACACTCTCTTTCATCAACATCATCGTCGTAAAATGACAACAGCATAAATAAAAAAAAAATGTTACATCAATATCGGAAGAAACAAACAAACAAACAAATAAAGAGAAGTAGATCGATTTTTTTCTTTTTCTCCAACTACTTCATGTTGAAAGAAGAAACATCATTCTTCGCATACAAATATAAAATATAGAAGCAATCTAGCTCTCTCTCAAAAAAAGTTTGTTTGTAAAAAATAAAATTTTACATAGAAATGTTTTGTGGCGATTTTATATTAATATACAGAAAAAAACTAGAGAGAAAACAATGAAACTTTAACAAAACAAAACAAAAAAGTTGTTGAAGATGGAAAATGTTTGTCTCTTTGCCCTTCTGTCATCATCATCATCATCATCATTATCACATGATGATTCAAGTAAATGTTGATTACATTTGGAAAAGTATTTGTAGAATGATGTTGAAAGAATATAAATGAAACAATAAATGGCAACAAATTGTATCGTTGCAATTGAGACCAAATTGCTACACTTAACATTTTGTACAATGAAGACACTTGAAACCAATTAAATTTATTCTATATATACAAAGCATGAACCGAAGCATTATTTTTAATGAATTTAAATATCAATTTATCAAGTTGATAAGTCAAATTAAGGAATAACCTTAATCCAAACAATCAAGGTGAACAATACCAAAAATAGCTTATGTAATTTGTCATACTAATAATAAAAAATCAATTCGAGTTCAATATTGTGTTTGTCAACACACAAATAGGTTACTGTTTGATTGAAATCACTTTATATATAAATTTATATATATATACAAACATTCAATTGGATTCAGTGAGGTGAAACAAGTGAATGAGAGATAGATGAGTGTCTCATTCGTTTTTGGTAATCAAATTGAAAGGAAGGATGTATTGAATTGAATCAAATCAAATCGAATTGAATCTAATCTAAATAAATAATAAAAAAACAGCAAAAGAAAAAGATAGAAAGAGCCGGAATTAAATTCTTCAAACTTTGTTCTTTGCTCAACAAGAAAAAAATAACGACAACAAACGAACGATTGATAGAAATTCAAACGAACACCTCATCGTTGATGCATATTGAAGCGAAAAGGAGAAAGAACTTGTCCGGAATTGGAATCATCTCTTTCCTTCCCACAATTTACAACTGCAAACTATAACAAAAACAACAACAACAACAACAACAACGACGACAACGAAGAAGAAAAAACAAACACAAAAAAAAACTATTTAGTATTCCAATACATTCCTATTTGAATGGAAAAGTATTTATTAATTCCCTGGAACTTTTCCTTCATTTAATATCGGTTTCGTTGTTGTCTCAACACACACATATATATATGAAAGCATTTGAAGGAGATGGATTCTAAATTTGGATAAAAGTCAATTCAAGATGGCAACATGATAAAATGATAGAATCGATTCTATGGCAAATTGCAATCTCCGTTCTTTCCCTCTTTTAACCCACACGCACACACAAATCGTTGATGATTCTTACAATTTTATTTTATTTCCAATAATCACAATATCAATATGTCTATATTTCAACCAGAAATAATGAGCAAACGAGAGAAAAGAATGAAATATAAAATAAAAAAAGAAGAAGAAAATAAATGAGTCTCACATTTGTTGTTTTCCGTGAAAATCAAAATCATCATGTTCAACTATAGATTATGAAATCATAAAAATAACACAAAACGAAAAGTGGTAAAAATTTAAACAAGATGGGAAAAGTATCAATAACTATAATAATATAAGAGAAAGAAAGCAAAAAATAAAATAACAAGGAAAGAATGAGAAAGAATCGAAAGATGAGAAATAAAATTCTCTGTGTGTTCTCGATCGATCTGCAAATATACATTAATAATTCTATACACTTGAATTGATCACAAATCATTCCTATTTTTTAAAAAAAATCATATATAGATATATATATATGGGAAATAAAAATAATAATAAATAACTTTTGAAATAAAAAGAAATGTAGAACATATAACAATGAAGTCAAAAAAATAAAAAATAAAAAGAATAATGATAACAAGAAAGATATAAACATTTTAAACACTCGGAAAAGAATGAAATCTATTTTTAAGTGTTGTAAAATTTAGTTAAAAGAAAAAATTCAACCAACAAATCGGACCACTTTTTTTTCTCAAAATCGTTTTTGCCCATTACCGATTCTCTATTTAAAAAAAAAGAGAATGAATGAAGAATGAAGAATGAAAAAAAGATGGAACATAATCAATCATCGTTCCGACATAATTTGGCACTTTCAATCTTTAAGTTTCTAACAAAAAAAATGATCAGTTTAAAGAAAGAGAAAGAATAGGAGAGAGGAGAAATCAAATCTAGTGTATGAAATGGATTTTGATAGATCCATTTGACTTTACCAAATCAAATGAAACGATTTTTAACCAATTCCGTTCAGTTTGTCCAATCATAAACGTTTATTATTATCGGAACAATGGATAGCCTACAATTTGTTGCAATATAATGATTGTGTAAAAAAAATATATAAAGAACAAAAACAAGAACAAAAAAAATAAATGAAATGTAAAAGAATGGAATTGCCGGTCACTCAGTTTCGTTCACTCGTTCAATCAAAACCAAAAGTGATGGAATAAATTTAAGCTATAGCTTTAAGAGATCTCAATTGCGTTGAAATCGACTTCCATCACATTGAACACATCAAATGGAAGTTGATCTCCATTCATCTATCCATCCATCTATCTATCCTATTGCGTTAGATTGAGAGACACTTTCCCAATCTCATCCCACAATGGAATAATGTTCGACACCCTCAAAAAAAAAGAAAAGAAAAAGAGATGATGACTCAATTGTTTCCTTAGCAATTGCTAAAACAATATCAAGTGGGAACATAGCAAAAGCTAAACTAGAAGAAAAAAAGAAAAGAAAAAAAGAAGAAGAAGAAGGCAGAAGCTATCAATCATGCACCTCATTATCCACAAGTATTCCCGTTCGTTTCCTTCTCTCGTTCATTTCCTTCCTGTCTTTGCTTCGTTGCCAAACACTTAGGGCTTTTCCAATTTTCATCTCTTGGCAAGCCACTTGACAAAGAAATACTTCCCACACTCTTGATCTCATTCAGAAAAAAAATCTGCGTGTGTTGTGTTGTATTATTTTTTTTTTTATTATTTTTTCAAAGCTAAATTCTGCTATTTGATACTAAACATAGAGTGAGAATGTGAAATAAAAGAAGAATAACATGGACAACAAACAATGGGGGGAATAGAATATATTGTTTTTCATTTTTTTCTCCTCTTTCTTCTTCTTCTCTCTCTCTCTCTCTCTCTCTCTCGCTATTTCAAGTAGACATAAATCTGGTTGCAAATCTTGAACACAGACATAAGAACACAGATTCCCTCTCCCTCCCCCTCCCCTCCTCCTCTGAAAACACAGAATGGACCTATGATGAATGTAAGACCAAACAAAAAAGTCGGAAAGTAAGGTCCATTGAAATGGAACTAGTACGGGGAAAAAACGAAGAAGAATAGTTGACACTTTTAGCTTGTCATTTTGAGTGTTATTATTATTATTACATACTTGGACAATAAAATAAAAAAACAACAACAAAAACAACAAAAAATGGATTCAAGAATTGTAAGAAAGTGTGAACAAAAGTGAAATAGTATCCATACATCTTTGTTCTCTTCTCTTAAAACTCTAAAAATTCTACAAAATGTATTTCTGTGTTAGATTACATTTGAATGTGTACATTACACGCCCTAAAAATTTTAATCTAAATATTCTTCATTATAATCTATTTGGTATTTTACAAAATTTGTCATCATCAATAACAAAAACAACAAAAAACGAGAAAAAAATACAATTGAAAGCTAAATAAATCGAATCATGCTTCTTCTTCTTCTTCTTTTTTGAAACACTAAACAAAAAACATTGAACGATAAATAAATTTGGTTAAAACTATTATTTTTTGTGTGGTTGAAAATGGGTAGAGAAAAATAAAAAAAAGAAGAAGAAGAATAAAGCAAGATGCAATAGAATTTAAATTGAAATGTCAGCAGAAATAAAACTGTTAAATAAAAAAAATAAATAAATGTTTTCATTCAATTTCCTTTCAATTGTGGATATTTATGTGTCAGTCTCATTTGTGGTCATCATCACATTAAATATACATTTCAAAATATTAAATGAAGATTGCAAAATAAATGGAAATTGAATTGATGCAACAATTCATTCACAATATTTACGCGCAAAAGAATATAATAATAGTAAACGTTATATGAAAAATATATATTAAAAACACTTATCTTTTTTCCCTTTTCCGATAGAAGAAGTTGAGTAATTCGGTAAATTGGATCGAATCCTCGTAATTTGAACAATGAATTTCTTCAATTGAATACTCTAAAATTTGAATGTAGAAAACTTAATTAATCTTGAGTCTTAACATAAATATGAACAACGATGATTTAGCAAACAATATTAACAAATAAAAAATTAACAATTAATTCAACTTGAGGTGTTCGTTTAGCAGATATTTATCAAGAAAATAGTCACACAATGGCAAAGTTCAATGCTTACTGACAATGCTCATTTTGTGTCAACTTGTTTATCACCATCAACAATGATAAGATACACAACCTTCAAACATGACGGAACCGTAACAATTGAAATAAAATAAAAAATTTAATTAAATATTTACAATAAAAAAATTTGATTTGTCAATCAATCATATACAATAATAATAATAATAATAATAATAATAATGATCTAAATTAAAGAATGAATAAAATTTCTTTCGTTTATTGAATATGTTACCCTCTACCCTTATTTCAATACATAAATTTCAATCAATCAAACTTAAATTTTAATTTAATTTATTTTATACTAAACACAGTTTAGGAATGTAGAATAAAATAATAATAAAAATCACTTATATTGTAATATATAAATAAAAAAAAATGTAAAGAAGAGCAGAACTTTGGTTCCAATCAAAATGGATTCAATTTTTGAATAGAATGAATCACTCAACAAAATGCACTTTCAAGGATCATTTGAAAATGAGAAGCAATTGAAAGTTTGTCCAAGTGAGTTTGTCCATTTTGGAACATTTTTTCTCTCTCTCTCTCCCTCTTTCCCTTGCCCCATTCTATTTGGTCGATTCATTTGGTCGTAATGCTTTAAGATGGAAATAAAAATAACGAATCAAATGAACCAAACTAAATCATGAAGCTGTTGGGCATTGGGAAACAATTTTTCAATGGAAAAGAAAACTAAACCCTTCTGGTTTCATGGCTTTCATCAGAAAAGTTATCGATTTTAAACTTATATAAACCAAAACACACACACACACACACACACACACACAAGTTCGTTCACTTCGTTCTCTCTATAGAATAATTGTCATCGACCAAATAAATAAAAATAAAAATAAACTCGTTCATCAAATGGTTTTAGTGATCGATTTTAACTCAATGTTTAATCGAGAAATAAAAGTTGTGCCTCTTCATTCATGATGAAGTCAAGCAAATGTAAAAAAAAAAGAAATTTGTTTAAACCAAAATCCAATGTGAATTGTGGCAACTAGTGGCAACTAAGAAAAAAAAATATTATTGTTTAATTGCTAAAGCATGTTATCACAAAAACCACTCGTAATTTGAAATTGAGAATCAAAAGAAAACAAAAAAATAAATAACTTAAACTTAGAACCAATAAAATAGGAATTGTTTTCATTTGTTCTCATTTCCGATCTGGTTCAATAAACATCATTTGTCTAATTTATTTACAATAAACAACGAAAACAGCCTAATTAACATTTTTTTATTTTATTGTTATAGTTTCAGTTTATAGTTGTACACAAAAGAATCATTCAACATTTTACTTGTGAAGAATCAATTCTGTAAAACAAGAATCGAAATGGATCATTATTATTGGTAATAATACAATAAACAACTAATAAAGTTTTATTCCGTGATTGTGAATAAATAAAAACAAGATATAATCATTGGAACAAAAAAAAAAGAAAAAAAGCTGAAAGATTTCAATTCTTGATTACAAATAAACGAATTTTTTTCACGTCTATTTTCTAATGCTTGGCTTATTAGATTTTTTTCCGTTTATTATTTCGCTAAACCAAACTTATGGATATTCGCTTTATTTTATTTCAACAAAAAAAAATTATTGAAAAGAAAGAGATTGAAGAGAATCGATCTCGATAGCAGGAAATGATTGTGGGAAAGAATTGAACAAGCAAAAAGAAAGTATTATTTGAATCAAAATGAGAATTGAGAAAGACACATAAAATAGAGGAAAAAAATTTATATTATTAAATCATATTATTCAATGCTATGATACAAAACATCCATTGAAAAAAAATTGAAAAAAAAGGGAATCGAATCATAATGGAAAAAATGTCCACAAATGTTTCTTGGCAACAGCAAAATTTAACCTCAAACCATAATAGGAAAAAATAGGATAGGATAATAATAATAAAAACAAGTTTGGAATGCGAAATAAGAAATTGATGAGAATTTGAAAAGGAAAGAAAGAGAGATCAAACTACTAGAGCTGACATCTCAATTATGTTGTATGAAATAGTGTTTGAAATTGAAGAATATATATATATTTGATAAAAATGACCCATCATTTTAAAATTATAGAGAAATAAAAAGAATTTTTTTTAATAAAAAATGACAATTCAAGACAAATTGAGTTGGAAATAATTTTTCCTTCATTCCAATGATATTAAAATTTAACCAAAATAACATTAGACAAATTAATGGAAATGTGATTAAAAATTTTAATTGCTTAAATGGACAAAAAAAAGAAGGAAGGATTCTTGAAAACCTATTTTTTTATTATTTATTCTATTTATTTACTTTATTTATCTAACATTTTCTTCCATTGTTCTTTAGATTCAATATTGAAATGACAATAGACCATTTCTTTCATTTATATAAAATGGAATCTACCTAAATGAATCGATGAATGTCACTTTGTCGTTTCATTCTTGTCATGGAAGGTTAAGAACCTATTTATACAACAACAACAACAACAACAACAATAATAATAATCATAAAACAAAAAAAAATATGTTAACAACATAATCGAATTTGAGCACAAATATGGTCTCGTTTTCACACATTGGTACCAATTGTCTTTACATTATACACCATAGAATAGATAAATCGATGCAATCAAATGAGACATAGAAGAAGAGGAGAGGATAAAGACGCCATTGAATACAAAACAGAAAAAAAGGCCAATAAATGAGAAATGAGTGGGCAAGTGTCGGAACAAAGCAAAAAAAAAAAAATAATTTCACTTGTTTATTGTGTCGTTGCCGTTTTTCCAATTGTTCAACGAATCAACCAAACAACCAACAAAGACTAAGACTAAGACTAAAACTAAGACAACCAAAACCAAGCTAGATGAGAACATGAACCCTCAAGGGTGACCTCAACCTAATCAATCAATTAGAATTTTTTTTGTTTTGTTTTGTTTTGTTTGTTGGAACAAAATCCAATTGGAAATGGGACGTTTGGCGCTTTAGTTTGAATCTCGTTCACTTTTCTAATTCTTTTTTTGTTTGTTTGTGTTCTTTCTATCCCAAAGGAAATTCGTCAACAGAATAAAACAATGGAAAATTGGTATACACTAATTATCACATCACATCACATCACTGACATACAAACTATGAAAAAGGAAAAAAAATTCATAAGAAGAAAACAAAATTGGTATCGACCAATCGAAAGAATATGATCAAATGCATTAATGAGGAGGCGTGTAAATTGTTGATGGTGGTGTTGGTGTTGATGGCGAAACGACATTAAGATTAAGCGCCATCGTCAATAAAAGATAATGTCTTAATATGATAATGGGCTACAACCTACACACACAAACATTAAATGGCAACGTTGACAATATCGACCAATCTTTTATCCAAATTAATGTGCAGACAAGAGGCACCTTAAACACCCTCGAAAAAAAATGGAGAATTTCATTAATTTTTATATAGATAAAATAAAAAATAAAATAAACTAACTTTGAAATCATAAATAAATAAATTCAAAAACCAAAAAAAATAGTAAAGTTCATGTATATAATAAATATAAATAAAAAATATATTAGGGTTCGTTGTTATCAATGGAAAACGATCGAAAAGTTAATCAAATCATCAAGAGGAAAAACAATATAAATAAAATTAAACTTTAAGTGAATGAAACTAAACTGAAACAAGAAGAAGGGAAGAAAAAAAAACGGAAGACTGATTTGATTGATCGAATAAGAAGGAAACGAAACAAAAATTGGCAATTGTCGGCTTATCACGTTCCGCTAAAAAAAAAGAAAGAAAGAAGAGGCGGGAGATGAATGAATGAAAGCAAATGGTCAGTTTGCTTGCTTTCCAATTCAACATTCATTTCAATTCTATATTCTGGTGGGCTCAAGTGTCGCTAAGCTGACATCAACATAACAAAAGTATTAAACACCAACAACAACATCAACAACAACATGTTAAGTGAATTGATGGATTGATGGGCCAATTTGAATCGCATAACAATTGGAAATCGACAACACAACACAACACAACACAATCGGTGTTTTGATTTGATTAGATCAAGAGCAAAAATAGAAAAAAAAACCGAAGAAGAAGAAGAAGAATAAAAAGGGAAATAAAGACAATCAAATATAAAAGCAATCAATCAAATCATAAAATTAAGTTAGAAGGAAATAAATAAAGGCGTAAAGAAGTAAGATGTCAATGTCCATCGGTTAAATTGTCGATCTTCAACAACAACAACAACAGCAACAAGAAAATAAATCGACAATGACCTTACCCCTTTCAATCTTAATAATGGAATGTCGATATTCACTCTCCCACTCAGGTTAAATAGATAAATTTCTATTCTGAACAACAACAAACAAAAAAAACCAAACGAACGAGGGGCTTATAGAATAAAAAAGTTGTCTCGCAATGTGCGTAGGGGGGGTGTTTGCTGTTGATTGTGATCAATGGGTATTTTAATACTAAATGTTCCTTTCACCAATATGAAAGCAAACAAAAAAAAATCGGAAACAAAGAGGGAAAAGACAATTACCTCAATGGTTATTGAATGAAATCAAACAACAACAACAAACTGGACAGTAGTCTTATAATCTAATAATATATATATCTATAGGAGAATATGATTAGAATCAGCTGGTTCGCGGAGGAAGCGTCGCACCAACCAACCACATGTCAAACAACAAAATATCATCAATCTAAAGGAAAATGTGTTTGTGCGGGGTTGGGTAAGGTAAGTGTTAGTGTTGATCGATAGTTATGACCGTTTACCCCCCTTTGATGTGTTAGACAAGAATCGTCAGCTAAGGGAAGAGTAGGGGAATGGAAGGAAGAGAAAGGGAGAGAAAGAGAGAGAAAGGTAAGCAAATCTTTACGTTGAAAGACCGTAAGCAATTAAACCATTACACATTTTCCCATCCAAGAGTATAAAATGGGCAAACAAATTTAAATTTAAATTTAAAAATATCTTTTTTTTCAAATGATAAAAGAATTAACATTTACCATCAAGATGTGAATGGCCTAAAACCGAAAACCGACAATTAAACATACGAAACTCAATTTCTATTTATAAATGTTAATCTTTAATTATTATTGTTAATTAAAATATTAACTACACATCAAAAACACACAAAAAAACAAGCAAATAAGTCAACTTTATAGAATGGAATGAAAGAAGTAGATGATCAACAAAAAACATCAATAATAATGAATGAATGAGACAAGTGAAGTGGAAAAAAACAAAAGATTATACGTTTGTGAACATCAAACTACTGAAACAGAATAAATAAAAAAACAAAGAATATTATAAATAATTAAAAACGTACACAATAATTGGTTTTGTGCTCAAAATCGGATAAAAAAATTTGGAAAACGATAACATTCTCCATTGATATCAAACAGAATCGTATGGAAACGTATAATCGGTAAAACGGAAAAGGTAGGTAGGATCAATTTTATATAAATGTTAAACTCATTTATTTATTTTTCTTTATTTTCATATTATATCTATATATAAATTTCAAATAATATTATGTTAAAAATATATTTGCCAATAGAATTCTCCATTCAACCTTTTTTTTCATTAATATGAAATGAAAAATAAAAATATGTATGTAGACGTCAATCGATGTATAATGAGAACATGGAACTATTCAAAAAAAAAATCTTTTTGAGTGGAATAGACTAATTAAAATCAAAAGTTCATGTTTGCATTCAATTTAATGTACAAAGAAATCAAATTTATAAAAGAAAAAAAAAATTGATGGAATCTCTATTTAATCATTTGACGAACATGTCCATTATATGGAAAAGGGTTTTTATTTGATTCATTAAAAGGTTAGTTGTACGCAAACACAAACAAAATTAATTTTATTGAAAAGGTTAAATTTAGTTTTTGTATTATTATTATTATTATTATTACATAACATAGATGAATAAGAATTTCCTATTTTAATTACGGAAAATACAATTATGACAGAATTGACTAATGTTTATTTCCCTTTTTCGTAATTATTTTAAATGGAAATGATTTATCATATAAACGTATTGTATTGATGTGATTATACACACGCTTTTCAAGAGACAAATCCAGAAAAGAGAGAGAGAAAGTTTAAAATAAAAGTTGAACGACAATTAGAATTTAATTGAAAACAATATTAAATTGAAATGGTCATTTGTGTGTTTTATAATCATAATCATAACTATAATAATAATAATAATCATAATAATATTCCATCAAAACAAACTTTCTTTCAACATTATGTTTGGCTTGTCCGGAATTCCCTAATTGCCAATTGTGGATATACAGAGAAATAACCACCCAACACATAGAGATGAAAAGGCAAACAAAACGGTAAACAAGAGAGCAAACAAGCGTTTCAAAAAAAAAAGTAAAATTAAAACAAAAAAACAAAAGTAAAGAAATACTTTCAGTAATAATAAAGAGAGAAATTGAGTTGAAAGAGGAATTGTTTCCATACATTGTGGACAAACAGGCCGAGAATATACTTTTTGTGTGTGTGTGTAGCTATTAAAACCGATGGAATGTTTGCACAAAACATGATGCGGCAAGGCCACAAACATTTATGTATTAAAGCTTAAAAGTAAACATAGAGTTGGAAACATCAAGGATCATGATCATTGAGTAAGTGCATGAATGGTCATCATCATCATCACCAACAGCGACATCAACATCATAGGAGGTCTAATGTTTTTATTTTCATTTTTTTTGTATTATATTTCTGTTCATTCCTTCATGTTCCTATTGTTTTCCTATTGGGTTTCGTTTACAATCAAATATATTTATATAATATTAATAATTGATATAGATTTAAACGATTCCTACTGAACAAATAGAGTGAGTGGAAGATGAATTCGCTTTACCCGTTCAAGTTGGAGAAATATATATATAAATATTATATTTACCGAAGATTTCATTCTTTCTTTCTCTCGTTCTATATTTATTTGATCGATAAAAACGATTCATAAAATGGATCAATACCTACAAGCAATATGTGGACCGATATAAATGATTCTGATTATTATTATTATAAAACCTTCTTGTTGCCTTTACAATTCACTGCTTTTGTATGAGGGGGGATATAAAACAAACAAACCCAATAAATGGAAACATATAACAATAACAAAATTAAATGAGGTGTTGTTTGGTTAGTTAGTTAGTTTGTTAGTTTGTTAGTTAGTAAGTTTAGTTTAGTTTAGTTTAGTTTGTTTGCTATTGTTTGGTTTCAAAACAAAAACTAAAAAACCAAATAGAATTAGAAGTGATCCCAAATTCTTTGACATAAAATAGCAATTGTGGAAAAATTTTCAAACGAAAATCGAGAAAAACAAACACACAATAGTTATTCTAGCATTAAATTTATATATATTCGACAAATGAAGATATATTCATTAAATCAAAATAAAAAAATAATAATAATAATAAAAAGTAAATAATGAAATACCCAAATAATTTATTTATACTAATGAAAGAAACAAAAATGTAATAATTACATTACACATTAACCAAATCATTATAATCAAAATATAATAATAATAATAATGTGAAAAACGTGTTTGTGTGTCATTTTTTTGGTCCATTTTTTACCAAAATCGTCAATTATGTTCAAATTAAATAACTGTTAAAACAAACATTTGAGAAAAAAATGTTTGGATGATGATAATAATTAAATGCATCTTGTGTGTGTGTGTGTTTTGAATCGATCAATCAATTGATTACAATGAACATGCAAAGACATTTGTCAATTGAAGTGCATCAGTCAACAAATGTACAAGAAGGAAGGAAAAAGAAAGAAAGAAAGAAAGAAAGAAAGAAAGAAAAAGGATGACAACATTGAGCCTAGAATGTAGAAGTGTTCAATCAATTCAAATGACAAATGTCGATGTGAGAAAATCAAGTACAATGTTATGATCATAAATCATTACAATCAAAAAAAAATGTTTGCAATAATAATAATTCAAGTAGGGTTGAACTTGAACTATGATCATTTCACCATTATACTAACAAAATGGTGAATTATAAAATGAAAAAAAAATGTAAAAGAGAAAGAGAGGAAGAAATATCAAAATTGGTTTCCCAAACCATAACTAAGTAAATAACTATATGGGTAAGTATAAATATATATATATTTA
>CAUYQG010057332.1:0-25591 GCA_963574415.1 Tarsius wallacei | reverse complement strand
TTTAGAGTTGATTTTTGTGCATGGTGATAGATAGGGGTCCTGTTTCAATCTTCTGCATGTGATCAGCCAGTTTTCCCAGCACCATTAACTGAATAGGTTCTCCTCTCCCCTTTGGTTGTTGGTGTAGGCTTTGTTGAAGATGAGTTGGTTGAGAAATTGAGGTTTTGCTTCCAGAATCTCTATCCTGTCCCATTGAATATGAGAAATTGAGGTTTTGCCTCTGGAATCTCTGTCCTGTTCCATATGGATGCCTATTCTTGTACCAATACCAGCTGTTTTGATTATTGTAGCCTTATAGTGAAGTTTCAAGTCTGGAATTGTAATACCTCTTGCTTTGTTTCTTTTGCAAAGGATTGTTTTGACTATTCATAGTTGTTTGTTTTCCATATGAATTTTTGTATTGTAATTTTCAGTTCTGAGAAGAATGATGTTGGTAATTTAATGGGTGTTGCATTGAATCTATAGATTGCCTTCGGTAGGATGGACATCTTAACAATGTTGATTCTTCCTATCCATGAGCATGGAATATTTTTCCATTTGTTTGTGTCTTCTTGGACTTCTTTGAGCAGTGTTTTGTAGTTTTCATTGTAAAGATCTTTCACTTCTTTGGTTAGGAAGATGCCAAGGTATTTCATCTTTTTAATGGCTATTGTGAATGGTATTGTGCTTTATATTTGGTTCTCTGCCTGCTTGTTGTTGGTGTATAAGAATGCAACTGTCTTTTGCACATTTATTTTGTTCCCCAAGACTTTGTCAAAGTCTTTTGTCAGTGAAAGCAGGTTTTTGACAGATTCTCCTGGGTTTTCGAGGTATAGGTTCATATTGTCAGCAAAGAGGAATAACTTAACTTCCTCTTTTCCTATTTGGATCCCTCTGATTTCCTTCTCTTGTCTAATTGCTCTAGTTAGGACTTTCAACACAATGTTGAACAAGAGGGGTGAGAGTAGGCATCCTTGTCTTGTTCTGGTTTTCAGGAGAAATGTTTCCAGTTTCTATTCGTTTAGCAATATGCAGGCTGTGGGTTTATTGTAGATGGTGCTTACTATTTTGAGGTATGTTCCTTCTATGCCTAGGTGTTTGAGGGTTTTTATCAAGAAGGGGTGCTGGTTTTCATCAAGAACTTTTTCTGCATCTAATGAGATAATCATGAGGTTCTTGTTTTTACATCTGTTGATGTATTTAATGACATTTATGGTCTTGCAAATGTTGAACCAAGTCCTGCATCCTGAGGATGAATTGCCCACTTTCTTAATACTAACCTTACTGGTAATGTTTTTGTCCCTTCAGTGCATCTTCAGTCTTGTGGCACAATTGTGCTGCCACTGATACTGTTGCTAAAACTCCTCGGTTGCTGCATCCACCACCCGATTCCTCTTGAGTTGCACAGTGGTTGGAAACAACAGCTGTACCTTTCTTGAGGACTTTGGAGTGCAACAGTCACCTTTATTCTATGAGAAAGAAATCCATTATTTCTCTTGAACAAGAGGAAGAATTGTGAACTTCTCTGCAGCACAAAGGATTTGCCTGAACACTGTGCTAAAAGACTTGACCAAACTTTATCCTGGCTTCCGCTAACATGAGGTCATGTCCCTAAAGGCATCCTCAGACTCTGCTGAGTCTTTGGTGAAGAAAATTCAATGCTGCCCAACAGAAAATGTATATTGTCACAACCCACATTGCCAAATTATTTTCAGTAATTCTCCACTGACCTCCCTGCTATAATTTTCCAGTTTCGCCTAGCCCCAGCCTCCTTTCGTTTGTTTCTCTCTTTTCATTTTTTTCATAGTCTTATCTGTTTTGCAGCTTGGACGGATTTACAGTCTATCATATTCAGTGATCTATCACGGAAACAAAGAACTGGATACCACCTGTTCTCACACATAAGTAGACCTTGAACGTTTATCATAATACTATAAGAAAGGGCTTGGCAGTCGCGGGGATACTGCCTGGGGAGGAAGACGGGGGCACATAACTTCACCAAACATACCCGATCGTAAGTCAGGCAAAATTAGGAAGGCCCAAACTTCACCTGTACGTAGATCACTTATGTACCTAATCCTGATTTGTGCCTCACATCTTTAAAATAAAAAATACATATAAATGAATTTTCTTTTTTTTTTTTTTTTGAGTTGGTGTCTCACTCCGTCGCCCAGACTGGAGTGCAGTGGCCGCTCCCGGCCGCCGCAGCCTCGACCTGCTGGGCTCCGGAGATCCTTCCGCCTCAGCCTTCCAAGTAGCTGGAACTACAGGCACGCGCTACCACGCCCGGCTGATTTTTTGATTTATTGTAGAGATGAGGTCTCGCTTGCAGCCTCCCAAAGGCGCGGAATTACAGGCTGAGCCACCGAGCCCGGCTCAATAAGGTTTTTAAATGACGTTTAAGCCTCTGAATTTTGAGGCCACCCAATGCGGGAAAGGGACTCCAATCATGGCTTAAAGAAAATGTTAGGAATTTAAAGGAAATAAAGAGTGTGCTATTTACAAACAAACAGACAAAAAAGAAAGGTAACTGTATGAGATGATGGATACATATATGCATATCAAAACATAGATACAGGCCAGGCTCAGTGGCTCAACCTGTAATCCCGGTACTTTGGGAGGCCGAGGTGAGTGGATTGCCTGAGCCCGCAGGTTTCAGACCAGCCTGGGCAACTTGGTAAGACCTTATCTCTACAATAAATTTAAAAAATAGCCAGGTGTGGTAGTGCGCGCCTGTAGTTCCGGCTACTTGGAAGGCTGAGGCGGAAGGATCGCTAGAGCCTAGCAGGTTGACACTGGGGTGGCCATGAGCATGCCACTCACTTCAGTCTGGGCAACAAAGTGAGACTCCAACTCAAAAAAAAGCAAAAAACAAACCAAAAAAATTAGATATAATAACATATATAATAAAAACTCACTACATTTTAAAAACGTGCTATTTATTGTACAACTGAGTTTGTAGATTGAGGTATAGTCAACAGATATTTACTGAGTAACTAATGTGTGTTAGGTGCTGAGCTCTGCAAAAAACAGAACAGTCACAGAAGCTCCTCTGCCTTCATGGAGCTTATATTCTAAAGAGAGAAACAGACATTTAACAAACAAAAACTACAGATTCAGTATTGTACAGGAAACAGGGCCTGAGGCAGATATGAGAGGTGTAAGGCAGGGAGGAGGGGAAGAAGTGACTTTAGATTTAAAAAATCTGATGAAAATCTCAGCATTTAATTTCAAAGTCCAATCTCTATATACCCTATGACTATGAAATAGGATTTTCATATTTTCCCCCATAACTGTCTAACACACTAATTACCTTTCAATCATTTTCTTCCCCATAACTTGTCCTGCCCCAGGTAATTCTGGGGAGTAAGTAGATTAAACTTTTGTCTTCTCTTGGCTGTTTCTAGGAATTATTCTCATGAAGGTTTGAATCATACCAACTCTCTGGAGAAACTCTGCTCAATGGGCTTTTCTCTGGGAAGCCCTACTTCTGTAATAGCAAACTCTGGAACACCCTGGAGGACCTTTACCTTACTGGAGAGCCCCTCCACTTGCATGCCAAGAAACATGCGAAACAAAGGGAAATAAAAGTGGGATGATTAGAAAAAGAAATCAGAATTCAGTCACCAGTTGGAATACTTTTACCAAGTCAAATAAAATGAAGTCACATGCAACAGTTCTCATTCCATAAGCATGCTGAAATAAACTGCCATCGGCAAGCTTTGGATTCTTACTTTCCATTGAAAGTGACTTTGGCAAGGGGAACTACATAACTGCACCTCTCTCTCCCTTGTCCTGTTTTATGCTCTTATTGGTAACCAGACCTGATATTTTCCTCCCGTATTTGTTATGGTAAAATAATTCCAACACATGGGCTAAATCTTGTGCTCCAGAAAAGATCTGTGATATCCTTTCCAGCCTTTGCATGTCCTCGTTTAGGAAGTACCCCCACTGAGCTGTGAAGCTGGGAGAGGCTCATGAAAATCTCAGCATTTAGCTTGAGCACCAGCACCAGAGTGCTTATGTTACAAAGGCAGCCAGGAGCCAGGGGAGTAACAAAGCAAGAAGAAATAAGAAAAACAAATTGGTTTGGAAGAGCTCCATCCAAAACAAGTTCCTGCCCACCTGAAAGCCAATTTACCAAGCTGGCATCCTGACTGCCACACAAGCTGTGTTTTTGCTTTTGTTTTAATGTGACATAGAGCAATTATAATGTCTTCTTAACCAAGAGGGATAATGTAATTCCCTAGTCTCCAAGTGTGGTCTTCACAGCCAGTTAGGATGGCATGGCATGAGGCCCACCCTACCATGCTTTTGTGGTCCTGGGGGAGGCAAATAGCCACAAGGTATTGCACTGCTTCTCTCCATGGGTGCTTAGGATATTTGTGAGTTTGGTTTTTGAAGAAAGTAGCCCCTGGGCATACTGTCACTACTGTTGAGGATAAATGACTGAACATGCCAGGAATCACTGTGATGGGCATTCAACTGCCAGCAACTCTTCCTCCCTACCAGCCACTATGTTATCTCTGAACCTCCTCCCCCAGAGAGAGGAAATAAGACATCCTGTGGTTGCAGTAATCCAACACTTCTGGCAGGGGTTCAGTTGGCTTCCTGGAGATTTGCAGAATGGCAATGGGTGGTGTATGGAAGCAAATGACAAAGTAGAAAATGTTCTAACAAGATACAGGAGGCTCAGCTTGGGCTGCTCCTCATATACTGGCCCAAGACCAGAAAATGTGTACATGAGTATTTTCTGCTATACCAGGTATTTTGCCTTTCTCTTTTTGTATGAGCAAGAAATATGAGGAGGGCAAAAACACTCAGAGCTTCATTTGTTCTCTGTTACAGCAGAAGAGATAAACCTGTACAGATAAAGCATGAAGCCAAGAGAAAGTTTTTCCCTCATGTTTTCCTACTCCCCCTTCTGATAAGCTTACAGGTTAGAATTTGAGTTAGCAGTGGTTTTAGAGATCCATTTTCTTATCTAGTCATCATTTTTCTCCTCTCTGTGTTTTTACTTCTCTTTTGTTTGCCATTAGGCTGTGAACTCTTGCTGCCCAGAAGAATTCATGGAAATTCCCCTCTCTAAAAGCCAATCAGATTGTTTCCCACATTTGGTTCTAAAAAAGGATCTTTGCTTAAAAAGCAGTGTCCTATATAGAATGGACACAATTCCCCTAAAAGACCGGACTAGATTTCTTAGTGGAAAATTCCTTAGATGGGGATAGTTCTCCAAATAAAATACCAGCTACTAATCATAATTGCCATTGTCATTGTCACCAAAAATATTTACTGAGCATCTAGTCTGTGTTTTGCACTGTACTGGGCATTACTTAAAGAGATTTACCTTTCACAATCAGGTGAAAGTCCTTTTTGGTCTCCCTTTTCAGAGGTGAATTTGCAATACAGGTGTAGGTTCCATTGTCAGATTTCTTCACTTTGGTAATCGACAGCTGAAAAAACTCACTTGTCTGTTGGATTTGGTGATGGTTTTTCTCTAAATTCAGGATGCTACTGTTTTTGTGCCACATCATTTGAGCCTGGGGGTTGGACTTCACATTGCAGACCAACTTCACGTTACTGCCTTCCTCAGCTGTTTGGAAGTCGTTTCCACTTAGGAGAGGAGGAACTGTAAAACTCAAGCATTTGGATCTAATTAGCAGATAAGCAGTAATTCACTGTCAGTGGTCAAGGTCTTCCTTCAATCTATCTCATGTAGTGATTTATTCACCTGACAAAAATTTACTGAGTAACTACTGTATGCCATGTGCTGGGGTAGGAGCTTGGGATACAATGGTAAATAATAATTCCAGTTCCAAATCTCACAAAACTTTGATGGAGAAGACAAACCATGAAACCATATATTACTATGAGCATAATATATATGATAATGAATCTGTACCAAGTAGACAATGTGTAACACTACCCAAGCCTTGGGTCTTTGTTCTCTGAGAGTCCATAAGTGCTAGTGTTGGATAAAACAGTTATATATATGTATATATATATAATTTTTAAGACAAGGTCTTGCTATGTCGCCCAAGCTGGTCTCGAACTCTTGGGTTCAAGCAATCCTTCTACCTCGGCCTCCCAAAGTGCTAGGATTACAGGTGTGAGCCACTGTGCTTGGCTAAAACAGTGCAATATTAAGAAGGCAAGCATTGAAGTTAGCCCTAATTCAATCTACACCACCTACTATGACTTTGAGACCGTTTCTTAACATCTAAGCCCTCAGTTTTCTTATCTAAAAAAATAGGATAGTAATACACCTTATGATCTGCTATAATTCCTGTAAAAATTACCATAGAGCTAGCTAATATTGTGGTGATCGTGATGGGTTTGAGGGTAACTCACACCCTCTGTTTTTGAAATTTATCTAGCCATTGTCCTGGCTACTTATTTATCGATGCATATTTGCATTTCCTCAGTGATCCTCTAGAAATAATGTCCTCCTCTCAGAAGATGTTCTAGTAATGACAATTCTGGCATCTATTAAAGGTGAGTAAGTCCCTCTCGTCCCTCTGTATAAGCAGCTCCTTATGACCTCCACAATAAAGGCAGTTATAGACCCATAGATAGCTAAACACATTAATCTCCATGCCCCTTGCATTTTCCAGCAAAGGCACAGAAGAGTAATAAAATGGTTGGAGAGTGAGAACTGGGGAAAAGGTAGAGGCGGAGAAGAAGGAAACAAGGAGCTTGTATAATCTGCACACTGAATAATTAGACCCTGAGTAGGCTGTGCTATTAATAACTCGCTCAGAAGAATGACATTTTGTTGCTCTTTGAAATGAGCTTGAATTCTGTATCATATCTAACAAGGATTGTTGTAAATATTCAGATATGTAGGAAGCTACTGGTATCAAGAATGTAATTGCCAAGTAGAACTATTTCATTTGTGGACAGATCTTGTTAGTTATTTCTTTTTATTTAACTATTTAAAATTAATTTAAGCATATCCGTATATATGAATATCCCCTGTTTAAAAAGTAGTACATTTCAGTCGGGCACAGTTACTCACGCCTATAATCCCAGCACTTTGGGAGCCGAGGTGGGAGGAGTGCTTGAGCCCAGAAGCTTGAGACCAGCCTAGGCAACATAGTGAGACCTCATCTCTACAAAAAAATCAGAAAATTAGCCAGGTGTGGTGGCACACGGCTATAGTCCCAGCTGCTCAGGAGACTGAGGCAGAAGGATCACCTGAGCCCAGAAGGTTGAGGCTGTAATGATCTAGGATCATGCCACTGCATTCCAGCCTGGCAGTAAGACTCCAACTCAAATTTTTAAAAAATATTAGTACATTTCAGATAAAAGCTAAGGTCCTCTTTGATTCCAAGCAGGTCATTTCCTGAGTCCCTAGAGATCTGCTATGAGTTTGATATAAATCCTTCTCAATCTTTTTTTTAAAAAGGATTTTTCTCTATATAGTATACCTATAGAAAATGTACTGTATTCTTTTAGAAGCATAGGAAGCATTTAAATAAAAGACTTCATTTATCTCAATAATTTTCATGTTTTTGAGATATGTCCATATTGAATCAAACAAATCTAACACATTGCTGTTAATTGCTATAGTTATATGACTCTTTACTCATTTGTGTTTGGATGGGCATTAGGTTGTTATTCATTTTAAAATGCTAAGCAATACTGTAATATTTATTCATGCACATGTACGTGTATTTCTCCAAGGTTAATATTTAGAAGGAGAAACGCTGAGTCATAGGAGAGGGACGCTTTAAATTTTGATAGATATTATGAAACAGGTATTCTCAATTTAAACTTTCAGCAACAACATATGAGAGAATGTTTCTCCACATTCTCCCCCAGTTTATTATAAAGCTTCTATTTAGTTCTTGACCTGTTATTTATAACAATAATACTTCCTTTGATTTACAATACACTATACAATAGTCTTGTCACTTTTTATGAGCTCATTTTGATTTATTGGCTGATGAGTTTGTTAGTTACACTATGAATCATGTATATATATAGCAACAATGATATTTAGGAGATTTTCATAAAGATGATTTTAAAAGTGAGTCGAAGCTGGAAAACTGAAAACAATTTCCCTTTCTTTTTTTTTTTTTTTCTCTTTGGAGTTGGGATCTTGATCTGTCACCTAGAGTGGAATGCAGTGGCGCTATCATAGCTCACTATAACCTCAAACTCTTGAATTCAAGGGATCCTCCCATCTCAGCTTCCCAAGTAGCTAGGACTTCAGGCATGTGCCACCATGCATAGCTAAATTTTAAAAAAGTTTTTTTATAGAGCTGGGGTCTTGCTTTATTGCCCAGGCTAATCTCGAAATCCTGGCCTTAGGCAATCCTCTCACCTAGGCCTCCCAATTACTGGGATTACTGGCATGAGCCACCACATCTGGCCTGGAAACAATTTATTTAAGTTACCAAATCATATTGTCAGCATTTCTGCCATGTTCCCATAAGAAAGTTCCATGGGAGACCACTAGAGTGGTCTGGAGATTTGTGTTTTGTTTTCAGCTCCAGCTATGATTTGAACTCGTAGTCTGGGTCTCAGTTTCGTCATTTGTCATTTTACAAGAACTCTTGGATTCTATTAAAGTAGCCAAGAGGTAACTTGCTAAAATCCCATTTTCATCAATTAATTGAAAATAAAAAGCAAAACTCCTTTGCATGGGAACATGAAAATGGTCCACTCTAGAAACTCAAGCTTCAGGATGCCAGGTGGGTTCCTCAGCATTTTCTTCACCCTTGTATCTCAGGAGCAATGGCATCAATTTTTCCCAGAAAAGTTGATTGAGCCAGGAGTAGTGGCTCATGCCTGTAATCCCAGCACTTTGAGAGGTGGAGGCGAAAGGATAACTTGAGCCCACGGGTTTGAGACCAGCCTGGGCAACTTGGTGAGATCTTGTCTCTACAATAAATAAATAAATAAATAGATAGATAAATAACCAGATGTGGTGGTGCACACCTGTGCTTCCAGCTACTTGTAAGGCTGAGGTGGAAGGATCGCCTGAGCCCAGCAGATTAAGGCTGCAGTGGCTGTAAGCGTGCCACTGCACTGCAGCCTGGGCAATGGAGTGAGCCTCCGACTAAAAAAAAAAAAAAAAAAAAAGAAAGAAAGGAAAAGTTGGCCGGGCTCGGTGGCTCAGCCTGTAATCCCGCGATTTGGGAGGCTGAGGTGAGTGGATTGCCTGAGCCTGAGGGTTCGAGACCCGCCTGGGCAACTTGGCGAGACCTCATCTCTACAATAAATCAAAAAATTAGCCGGGCGTGGTAGCGCATGCCTGTAATTCCGGCTACTTGGAGGGCTGAGGTGGAAGGATCGCCAGAGCCCAGCAGGTCGAGGCTGCAGTGACCGGGAGCAGCCACTGCACTCCAGTCTGGGCGACAGAGTGAGACTCCAACTCAAAAAAAAAAAAAGAAAGGAAAAGTTAATCAAGCCCACTGAGGTCAAATGGCTTTGATTTTTATTACTAGGTTCCAGCTCAAGAGCTCTTTCTACCAAATCATACCACATCATCACCCTATCCCACATCACCCCTCACCATACCATCCACACCTCCCTCATACGGAATCAGTTTTCCACTCAAACAATCCACATGATCACCTGCATGATATCATTTGATGTTCCCGTAACCCTATATGGTTCTACCAATGGATCACAAATACCTAGAACCCAACCACTGAAGAGCTTCACCTTTTAAAATATTAAGGTGGTGTTAAAGGATCATCAATGAAAGGCTTTCTAAGAAGAACACAAAAACTGGACACCACAAAGGAAAAGATAGGCAATTTTAAAAATATAAACATTGAATATTTCAATATGGCAGAAAAAATAATGATAAAAATTTTCAAAGAACAAATAGGATAAATACTTATAATCCCAAATAATAAAGAACTAATTTCTTTAATCTATAAAACCCTTATACAGATTAATGAGAAAAAGGCAAATAACCCAGTTTTCTATAATAAGTAAAGGACACAAGTAGGCATTTCACAGAAAAAAAATAGCCAATGCATTTTCAAAAAGGTGAACACCATTTTTAATTTCAAAACTAAAATAAGATTTCAATGAGGGTGGAAAATTCTTGGAGTTTGAAGATACTCAGTGGTTGTGAGGGTGTGGGGAAATAGGCATGCTCATGCTTTGTTGTGGGAGCATAAATCAGGCAATTTGGCAATATTAAAATCTAAATTTCAGCTACCACTCAATGTAGCACAGACGTTACAGACTGACTTGCAATGTTTCCCCCCTTCACTCACAGCTAACGTTCAGCACCACTGAAATGGACACCGTCTGATCCCTCTGCAGCCTGCAGGTAAAGCTGACTCCGTTGTCATTTTCACTGATGGAAGAGACACAGACAGAGCTGGAGTTGATTTTGTTTCCAGGTTTCAAATCCACTCTCCCCTCTTCTCGATACCAGAGAAGTTCTTCCTCTCTGGTATGGTTTTGAACAGCACACTCCAGAGATTCTCTGGAGCCATTCCAAGTATCTAAGATATAGTTTTCAGTTTTACCATTCACAGTTAAAAAGGAACCTGGAAGTATAAGGAGAAAATACTAAGATATACAGAGTAAACAACCTAGATGTCCATCAACAGAGGATTGGTTAAATAAGTTACGTTACATCAGTAGAACAAAATAAACTCTCAACAATTAAAAATCATAATATTGATTTATGATTTTTTACAAAAAAAAGATTCATAATGTATTTCTTAACTACAAAAAAAGGAAAAGAGTTAAAATGCTGGTCACTAAAGTTTGCTGCACATTGGAATCTCCTGGGAATCTTTTTAAAACTTCTGATTCCTGGCTGTCATCCCCAGACATCTGACTGATTGACATGAGTATAACTTGGGCATTGGGTTTTTTAAAAGCCCCATTCCCCCATCCCCCATGATTCTAATTATGCAGTGATATTTGCAAACCACTAGGTTAGAAACCAGGATGTACAGAATGATCATACACACACACACACACACACACACACACACACACACACGTATATATACACATTCACATGCCAAATTTAATTTGTTTACTTCAAGGTGTTGGAAGTAGGAAAACAAGGGGGCAAAATGGGAAAATGTCTAAGATACAAAATTAGGTGAAAAGGCAGAATAGAAATTATATCTCTAATAATTACTACAAATGTACCCAAATTGAATATGCATATGATATGAACAAAACTGATTTGAAAGCATTTTGCTGATTAGGTGATAGAATTTATGGACAATAAGGTCTTGCATTTCTGATGTTTTAATGTTGTTCTGGCAGTGAAGCAAAATTAAAAGATTTGCTTAGCTGGGGCTTGTAAGCTAGACAAGTTTTTGTGGGATGAGTGATCATGACATATAGCAGTTTTTTTTTTTCCAGCTCTAATTTTTAGAAATCCACTCATTGCATAGTAATATATATGAATTTAACTGTTTATTTTCCTGGTTCAGAAGAAAGTAGCAAAAGCTAAAAAACAACAACAACAACAACAAAAAAACTTTAGCTACCACAGAACTGCACCCCAGACAACATTTGTTAATATATTCTATAAACACATTAATTTTTCTTTTATAAAGCTTAAACTACTGGTAAAGATAATGGGATTGTTGCTTAGTATATTTTAAAATCTGGAAGAATATGTACTGAAACATTAAATGATGGGATTTGGAGGGATTTTTACTTTTCTTTATTCTTTTTTAGATTGCCTTATTATTTTACAATGACTATGTATTACTTTTAAAATCAGAGAAGTGGGTAAACTATTCTCAGGTGAGGGTGGGGAACAAATGCAGGAAAGATTTTTATATAAGTGGTATATTCAAATAAACAGAAGATTGGTGGAAGATTAGTAATGAAATGCATTAAAATGTAGAAAAATTCTGGCTGTGGCTCCTTAGAGAATAGAATACCTTGTCTGGTAAAGTAGAACCCTAAAAACAATATTTTTCTATTTGATTTTTTAATGTTATTTGATTCCTATACTATTAGCCATACTGTGTAGTTAATTTAGAATTTAAAGATGTACCCAATATCCATTGATTTTTTTTTTTTTTTTGAGTCAGGATTCTCTCTGTCATCCAGGCTAGAATTCAGTGGCACAATCACAGCTCACTGCAGCCTCGATCTCCTGGGCTCAGGCAATTCTTCTGCCTCAGCCTCAGGAATAGTTGGAACTGCAGTCACAAGCCACCACACATAGCTAATTTTCTGATTTTTTGTGGAGTCCAGGATGGTCTCATACTCCTGAGCCCAAGCAATCCTCCCCCCTCAGTCTCCTAAAGTGCTAGGATTACAGGCATGATCCGCTGATCCCAGTGCATTGATCATTTTTTTTTAATCTGAAAATTTTCTTTATCTAAGAGGCCAGAAAGAATGTTAACTTACTTGTTATCTCATGTGGCAGAAATAAAATTACTAAGAGAAGAAATCTACACATTTGCATTATACTGCTCCTCTTCCATGTCATCTTTAATGAATTTGAGTTGAACCTACCAAGGGAAAATGAGTGCTGTTGGTTTTGTACTTTGGTCTACAATGAGTTTGTGAACATTCCTCTTGTCTACTGTGCATTTAAAATAAAGTCCCAGATGAATCATTCCAGCTATAACGGTACTACTTCTAGTTTTTAATTAAACAACCCTGTTCTAAGTTCAAAGTACTTTCATTATTAAATAATTTTTTAAGGCAAAAAAAAAAAAAAAGGAAAACCACAAGGAAATAGACTATAAAATATAGGGCAGCTTTAGGGCACCCTGGGGAAGATAAAACCAGTCTTCTCCAGAGAAATTGATAGAGTTTCATTTTAATAGAAAGAGGAATAGAAACTCATTTTATTCTCAGACAGTCCCTACTGAACAAAGTAATTCTTGTTTTGAAAGCCCAAGAGGGGTCATTTTTCTAAAGTTGTTCTCTGGTAATAGAGAGCTTTTGAGACTATTCCAGATCCCTTAAATTCAAATGGTGTGTACTTAGGAAAGACCCATTTGAAACATGGCCTCTAGTTTAAAACCATGTTAAAATCTGCTTTCCCCCGGCCCCCTGCTCCCTCTCCCTCTTCCCCTTGACCCAGTATGGGCTAAAAATAATAAATAATAAAGCCCTCCTTTCTCCTTTCTTCTGTGCTTTTGCTTCTACCATATCTCTCCCTAAGATACTCTCTACTTCCATCTGGGTAAAACATATATTCATTGCTTCCTTTCAAGAGTAGTGCTATGAGTATATTAGAAACTCATATGGAGTGCTTTCTATGCAACAGGCGCTGTGTTGAACTCTCTACACACTTTATTTTAATCACAATTAAGCCCAACAATAATCCTCTTGAGGTAGTTTTTATAGGTTTAGAGGGGTTATGTAATTTGCTAAAGATCCCATAGACAATACAAGTCATGGTGAGGATTTGAACCCAGGACTCCCAAGACCATGCTCTTAACCACCCTAACTGCCTAGACTGACACTCTCTTACTTTAAGAAGCTACTGTTAATCCCTTCCAGTCCCTGGCCACTCCATAGACCCTAGCAACTTGGAGTTCTGTCCCCTTAACACTAGTACTACCTTTCAAGAGCTGGAGCATACCTATGACTTCTTAGGGCCTGCTCTACTTCTCTGCTGTCCCAGGCCTGTCCTGACAGGAACAAGTTTCATCCCTGCCAGATTCACCCACTCTGTCAGGCAAACCTGCATTATTCTTTTCATAAGATGCAATTATTACCAATATTTTGTAATTTTAACGATTACAGTGTTGTAACAGTGATGACTTCAGAATTTGATCATTAGCAGAGTTTTCTCAAGCACACTCCACTATAGGTACTCAATCAAAACTGAGATTGTGGGCTTCTTGGCAGAGCTCACCCCCACCCTATTAAGGGGAGAATCTATGTCTTCTCTTTCCTTCCATTCCACCAAAACAGTAACTTTTTAAAAATTTATTCCTCCTTTCTTTCCCTCCCTCCCTCCCTCCCTTCCTTCCTTCCTTCCTTCCTTTTCTTTCTTTCTTTTCAACAAGCTCTCACTCCACCACCAGGCTGTAATACAGTGGCATGATCATAGATTATTGTAGTCTTCAACTCCTGGGCTCAGGTGATCCACCAGTCTCAGCCTCCTGAGTAGCTACCCACACCCACATACAGCGACTTTTCAAAATGAATTTCCTTCACTTGACTTGTTTTTAATTTTTATGACTCTTTACTTTCTATACAAGACAGTCTTACCACTTACCTGCTGAGCTCTGAAAAGCTGACTTCCTCGGCCAACTGTTCCTCTGCCTGAAATCCCTGAATCCTTTCCCTGTTACTGTCCTTTATAGTTCTTGAATTTGAGCACTTTATGACGGTAGGGTAAATAAGTAAATAAGATAACTTGAGTTCAAAGTCTGTTTCTCCTTATGGATTCTTAGAGAAGACAGTAATTAGGAAAGACATCTTCTAAATGTCTAACTTTTTATGTGTACCTAGGTTACAAGGTGGGGCCAGATATTACTAACAGGGATGTATGTATTATTCCCAGGAAGCCTGAACTTGTGCAAAAATTTGCAGCACATCTCACTGAACATTGTCATATTTAAGTAAGATGACTGTGTTTTGATAATCTACTAGCCTGGAGATTGTGATGGGACTAGTCTGAGGAGAAGTTTGACTTTCACAGCAGTCAAAACATTGGAAGATTCTACACAACTTAAATAATGCTGGAAAAGCCTGCCTTACCACTAGTAGTAACCCAAGCCCAGTGCATAAGCTGTATCTCTCAAACCAGCCAAGGATGTGCAGGAAAGACAATTAGGAAGTCACCTGCTATACGGGAACCCTTTGCAAGTGACTTCTAGGTAGGCCAATAAGATGTTGGTAGGACATCAACAGCAATGTCTACACCTGGATATTAGATTATATTAGGAAATAGTGGTTAATTATTCTTAGTTGTAATCATGGTATTACAGAGAATGCCCTCATTCTCAGCAAATGTCTGCTGAAATCTTTATAGGTCAAGTGTAATGATGATTGCAACTAACTTTCATATGACTCTGTATAAATTAATAAATAAACACACACAATAAATAAAGCAAATATTAAATTTACTGAATCTAGACGTGGGTATATAGATCTTAATTGCATATTGTTTCAACTTTTCTGCATGTTTAACTTTTTTATGACTAAGATATTGGGAAAATGTATTTAGCAGAATTTAGCATATATATATATTAGTATCTACTATGTTCTAAGTATTGGGGATGCCAGTCCCATCCAAGCCAATATGGTGGCTTTGTTATGAACTAGGAAAAGATGGCTTCTCAAGTCACTGTATTGCCATCTGTGGAGCATTGTTGTAATAACGCTACAAAACTATGATATAGATGATGAGTGATGCTCCCTGTTCTCTACAACATTAAGTGGGTACTCTAGGAGGTACATAGATTAATAAAACAACCTGTGGGCCTTCAAGGGTCTTACATTCTAGAGTAGAAAGTTAATGATGGCCAGGACCCAGGCAGGGTGCCCTCAGGTACTAAGGAGGGATTTCAGATAAGAAAAATGGTATAATGGTGCCCCTGCTGGAGAGTCAAAGAAGTGATATGACTTGTCCAAGATCATATAAATCCCTGGAACATTCCTCTTTCCTAGAACTGACCGAGGGGAGAAATCATTTTCTTTAAGTAGTTAAGCCCAGTAGTTAACCATTAAGCCTAAGTAGTTTGGTTGGTTGGAGTATGAACAGAATTCAATACTCCACAACTTCCACCAGTGGCTTAGACCAAGAGAGAGAGGGGGAAAGCAGCCTTAAGTGTGAAAATTCCAGGGAATAAAGACCAATCTGTTTCACATTCCCCAGGCCCAGGCACTTCCAGAAAGGTGACAGAAGAAGATGTCCCGAAACAGGCAGCCATGACTTTCTGATTAAGGTGAGTATTAGAATCACCTGGAAGATTCTCTCGGTACCCTTCTTTCATCAGTTCTGATGAAACTCAGAAATCTCATTTTTAACAAGCCTCCCAGGTGACTCTGGCACAGTGGTTTGTGAATCTTACTTTGAGAACCATGAACTATGGAATTTGTCATTGACATGAGTGATTAAAGTGGAAGCCCCTCAGCTAAGGGGAAGTATCTAGCACAGTGCTGAGTGCATGGTGAGTACTCAAGAAGGAAGAAAGGAAGGGAGATACAGGCAGGATGCCCACTCTAAGACAAATTAGAAGTACAAGTTGAGTGCTTCACCCTGGGAGGGGATGTCTACACAAGTCTGCCCTGTGGGAGACTGTGTGGGTGCACTGGCCTCACAGTACTTTCTGTTGTATGGGAAAAACAGGAGCGAGAAACAAGCAACCAGAATGTGGGAAAGGCCTGAGAGGCAGTGCAGTAACTGCTGAGCAGTACTATCCACAGTCTTCCAACCACAGCCCTCACATCTGCTGTGACCAAATTTGGTGCAAGAGAGGCAGCAACTCAGGAAATGGCTAGAGGGCCCCAGACCAGCAAGACCATCTTAGAGTGACAGAAAAGCTAGAAATTCGTTAGTCATAGCCTAGCAATGATAGAATGGCTGGTTCTCTGGCCAACGTGAGGACCAAGTTTGTTGACTTTTCCATCCAGAATCCAACACAGCATCCACTAAACTGCTTAAAATTGGTCACGGGACTTCAGAATTTCCAGTTTAAACAATAACCAGTGGTTCCCTAACTTTTCATCAACCATTATTAGGATTCTTGCATCACCCAAATTCTTAGACCTTAAATCGATACCTGAAAGACTACCTGTTCTAGAGTTGCTGGATTTAGCAAATAAAAATACAAAATACTCGGATTTGAATTTCAGGAAAATAATGAATATCTTTTTAGCATAAGTATGTCCTATGCAACTACTATATGCTCATTCATGACAAGCCAATATTTTAATACTTATATTTTAAAATATTATAGTTCTCTTGGAATTCAAATTTAACTAGGCATCCTGTATTTTGTCTGGAACATCTGTCTGATCCTCCCTTTCTTAACAGGTGAGGAAATGAAGTTCAAGGAGGTATAGGGACTTGTCCAAAGTGACACAGTTATTTCATAGCAGAGCAGGGATTGAAATTCATTCAAGACTCCTGGTTGTCACACTGCATCCTTTTCCAAATGTCTATCTTCAGAGCTTCTTAATTTGGCTTCTTGGACCACTATGGATGAGCGTTAGGGTGCCAGTGAAACTGCTGAAATTATATGCAAAACTCTGTGTGTTTGTGTGTGTGCACACATGTGTATACACATGCATTTGTGTATTTTTCTAGGGAGATTGTCTCCCATCTTAGCCTGAATGGACTAGGACATCATTCTATGCTCCACGACCTACCTATATCAAAAGCAAAAATTCCCCTCATCTATCCTGTATTCTTCTTCCTCCTTTTCCTTCCATGAATTTTTAATTTGAAGGGAGGAGTAGGAGAACTAACTTTTACTGAGTACCTATTACATAATGAGCCCTTTACACATGTTCTTTCATTCAGTCCTCACATCCACCTAGAAGGTGTCTATGATTATCACCATTTTACAGGCAAGCAAACTAAGGCTCAGTCGGCCCTCAGGGTGAAGATGACAAAACTAAGACAGTAATTCAAGTGTGAATGCTCCCAAAATGTATGCCTTTTCCTCTAAAGCCTCTTGCCTCTAGATTGATAGCAAATGGGAAACTGTGTGGGTACGTTTTTATTTCCCGGCTTCTTGCACCTGTTGGAAGTAACAAGCCAGAGTTGACAGGCCAGTACACCTTTAACAGAATAGGTAGAAGATAGCAGTGATATGACCTTGGCAATTGGCCACTAGAGGTCCCTTCTCATCCACAGTGATTTTGAAGTTAGACTGCTAGGGGTTAGAAAAGCTATTTCCTTGGAGCAGGCCTCTGCCTGCCACAGGCACAACTGGTCTATTCTGTACTAAGCATTGGGGGAGTAGCCATGTGACAGAACAGGAGAGATGCAGGATAAAATGCCTTCTTCAGAAGAAGGATAATGTCCTCCAGTATCAATCTTGAAAGCAGAGTTTTCAAGTGGGAACACAACAGCATTCTAAAGCTTCCTCCTCATCCAGAAGGAAAAAAACACAGGACATGCCACCACTCACCATCGCCAGGCAAACATCCAATTACCTTCTGAGTATAGTCTGGCTCCAGGGGCATAATTACTGGAAGCAAATTAAATGTCAGCTTCAGGGACCCCAGTTTGCACAGGCCCCTTCTAAAGACTCTGATCCTAGTCACTTTATGTTTGTAATTTTGTATTCTTTTCCTTAAAAAAGCTTCTCCCTCCCCAAGTATATAAACATCAGGCCCCATAGGGGCTTAGATCCCTGTTTGGCTCCAGGATACAGGATCTCAGAGGAGAGGAAAGACAGTGGGGGAGTTTCAAAAGGAAGCTCCCCTGAAAACTAATAAGAGAGGGCTTCCTGTGGGATAAGGAAGAGATTCATACATGGGCCAAAGAACCAGGCAGTCACTTGACTTCCAAAGAGCCAGAACTGTTGGACACCAGAAGTGAGGAGCCCTTCTTCTTGCCTGCTCGGAGCTTTCCTTGGCCAGCAGGAGTTTGCCAATTCTTTAGAAGCAGGGTGTTTCACTGACAGGCCTGTAACATCCTGTTGGCTGCTTTCTGAATAAACAAATGGTCTTGCCAACCATTGTGTAGATTTTGGAGAAACAAACAAAAAAAACCCCACTATGGCTCCAGAATTCCTATGAGTTGTGATGAGCTATGAAATTTACAAAAGAGTAAATAATCAAGGTGAAAAGAACTGAGCTATGAAATTTACAAAGGAGTAAATAATCAGGGTAAAGAACAATTCTGTCTGGGAGATATGAATGAATCTTGAAACAAAAGGTAAAGAAATATCCACAACTTTAGAAGCAGATGAGCACAAGGATCTGGAGGTTTCTGTTTTTGAAAGAGAGTAGTGTTGGAAACCTGCAACCAGCAATGCCCTGGAACCATTGCATCAACTGGTGAGAACTGACTCTACATGTCTCTTCCCAACTCTGCATGTAGTAACTTCAATTTGGTAGACTGAAATCAGCTTCGGTGGGAGTATTTACACCACTGAAATTGGCAACTGCTAAATATCAGGGCTCTTTTCTCTAGAACTGGTTGTTAAATCTTTATCAACACATCATTGCCTGCACCTTATTGCTAACACACATGCACACACACACACACACACACACGTGCGCACGCACACACACACACACACCTGCAAACACTCCTCCTGCATATTTGTGTATGCATAAATACAAAAAGCATCACATATGTGTCCTTTCCCTTTATAGTCAGCTTGGATCTCAGCAATCCTTCTTGCTTTGTCATGCTGACAGCTTTAGTGTTTTTCTACTATTTACATCCTGATCCCAGACAGTGATCTTTCTTGAATCTCTCTTTCTTGAATTCATAATTGTTCTCTCCCTTGTATCATGAGGCCCTCAGTTCTCAGGGATTAAGTACCCAATTGTGAAACCTTCTGAGGCAATAATAATCAGGACAGCAGATTGTCCTATCTATCCACAAATGAGCAGAAAAGACGGTATCAATAATAACTACACAGTATCGTCCAAATGGAAACCATGTTAAGATTTGGCCAATGTTCTTTCAAGAAAGCTCAAAGCCCTCCCTGAGTTCTCACCAACGTACATCTTGTTTCTCTGGCACATGGAGAAATTGGAGATGAGCATCTTTGTGTCAGATGGACAGAAATAGGCAAAGAAAAGACATGGGACTTGCTCAGGCCAGACCCAACAATAGATGTCACTTCTCAGCCTGAAAATGTTAAGCTGCCAAATATTACTTGGGAGACATCAGGAAGGGGACAGACATTTGCATTCCTACTCCATGCCAGGTACTCCTATAACAAATAATCTTTGAGGAAGACATTATTATCCCCAACTTCCAGATGAAAGAACTGAAATCCAGGGAATTTAAGTAACCTATTCAAAGATATACAGCTAGTGGATAGTAGAATATCTTGTTAATAATTTAAATCAATTTTTAAAAAAATCAAATAGTATAGCAGGGCTTGTCAGGAAAAACAATCCTTTGTCCTTTTTCTCTCTACCTCTTCTCTCCCCTAAACCTGCTCCCATACGCAACTCTTTTAAGACTTTTAACTATTTTTCTGGTAGTCACCTTAATATCTCTATCTTTAACCAATAGGCTTACGACTAGAATAAGGAGTGCAGCAACTTTGTTTTGTTTATTCTATAGCTGTATCCTCAATGCCAAGAACAAGGACTGGCACATTGTAAATATTTGTTTAAAAAAAAAAAAAAGCCATCAGTCCTTGATGTATTAATTGACCTCCTGCTATGAGAGAGAAGGATATGGTGCACCAACGTTTTCCTTGGACCTCCCCCACTGCTTCCCATTACAGTTTTATCAATATTTTTAGTTCCTTGGCTACACCTTTGAAACTCTAAGCAATGCACATACACCTTTACTCCTTGTTCCACAACTACAGATAGTATCTTTGGACTTTAGCATAAGAGTCTTATTTCCATTTCACTGCAGGCCTGCCTGACTTGAGGGCCCCACCCTTCCACTGCACACTGAGCCTCCCACACTGAACACTTCTAGACCAGTGGGTGTCCTTCTGCCTAATTTTTGGAACTATATTTCAAGATAATAGGCAATGGGAAATGGATTTTAAACTAGAAGCATTTTGGGGCCTGCATATACTAAAGGAGCACAAGCTGAAGATAATGGAGCGAATCTTTACTAATTTGTCAAATTAAGCTAAACTTAGTTCAGAAGGCTTTGAAAAAATATCCACAGTCCAGATATTTGCTGAAAATCTCCTGTTCTCTAAAGTGAATTCCTGTCCTTTGTACAAGGCAGGACTTGTATTTGACAATAGGAATAATTTGGGTCTAAGAAACTGGTGGATACCCTGGGTTCTCTACTGCTATTATTTAATTGGTTCAAAATACCCCAGAAATGCCCCCTATGGGTGCCCTGAAGCAAGTTATTCTTGGCATGCTGTGAAAAGGAGAGTGGGAGCTGAGCACATAAACCTGGGTGTGGGTTTCACTGGATAAAGTCACTGACACCGTGGAGCAGAGGCCGTGAAAGGAAAACAGTCACGGCCTTTGTTTTCCTGGGGCCTCTGGCTGGCATTGAACACACAACGCAAACACTGTCCATGTTGGTTCTTTATACAGTTTTTTTTTTTTTTTAAGGCTAGTCAAGTTAAACAATGGGAGTGGAGAAGGAATGAAGAAATCTGTAATTGGTTGTGATTGGTTAGTTGAAAATGCCACTGCACTGAGACCAGCCTATATAGATTTTTTTGTTTGTGTCTATTCCCTGCCTATTTTCAGGAGGCAGCTTTATGTATCTTTTGTCTTCACTTCCTCATCCCTGGCTACTCTCATCCTTGTTCTTTTTTTTTTTTTTTTTTTTTTTGAGTTGGAGTCTCACTCTGTCACCCAGACTGGAGTGCAGTGGCATGCTCCCGGCCACCGCAGCCTCAACCTGCTGGGCTCCGGTGATCCTTCCGCCTCAGCCTTCCAAGTAGCTGGAACTACAGGCACGCACTACCACGCCCGGCTGATTTTTTTGATTTATTGTAGAGATGAGGTCTCGCCAAGTTGCCCAGGCGGGTCTCGAACCCGCGGGCTCCGGCAATCCACTCACCTCAGCCTCCCAAAGGTGCGGGATTACAGGCTGAGCCACTGAGCCCGGCTCATTCCTTGTTCTTAAAGGTACTGCTGATTCTGTGGACCTGAGTTAGACAGGGACTTGACTTAGGTCTTGTACCTGTCAGGCCGTTGGACTTAGGTAGCACTCAGAGCAGATGGCAGGAGAACTTGGTACAGGGCCCCACTAGCCACATGCTGGTCCTGTTACCTGAAGAGAACCCCAAGGACTAGCTCCTGCCCTGCCCTAGCACCATCCCTGTGGGTCAGCAGGAGATCAGCTCTCTGTAGATAGCCCCATACTCTGAACATAGTGAACACATCCTAGGTTCCTATCCATTGCCAGTGGGAACCTGGCAATGTTTGCTATAACTTTTGCTTTATATAGAGACAGTATCCCCCACTGGAAGTATTGTCTGGTAGGAAGTAGTGGGGCAGCTTAGGCCATGGGAAGACTAGATTTGGATTGCATGAGTTTAGGATTTGGACTTGAACAAAGCGACATCATTAGTTAGGATTACATTGAGTTAGGAGAAACAGAAACATTTAGAAATGGCTTAAACTAAAATGCAAATTTACTTTCCCTCTCATATTTAAGAAGTCCAGAGGTGGTCAGCCCAGGACTGGTATGACATCCTGTGTCCCAGCCATGGAAAGGGAAAATAATGGGCTTAGAGCTGTCCCACCAAAAAGCCATGCCAGAGGAAATGAGGAGGGGAAAACCCACCAGCTCTGTAATAGGTATGTACCTGAGGACACCAAACTCTTAAATCAGGATCCAGCTTACTTCAACCTTTCCACCATTTCTAACACCTAATATAGGCATCAAATTCTGCCTACTATTTCAAAGAGCTCTGAGAATGCAGGCCACATCAGATGGAGGAGCCTTAGAGAGCTCACTGACCAAGACCTGGTGAATTACATGGCACCCTGGTCCATGGAAGTGTAATCTGAGAGATCAAAATAATCCTAAATTTAAGGAAACAAAAGTTACCTACAGGTTGGTGGTTCAGGGCCCAGCTGGCATGGCAAATTTCTAAATTCCTACTGCTACAAGGAAAACCACACTCTTGCTAGACTCCCTAACAATAGGAGCAATCAGGCAAATTATTAGACCCCCTTCCTAACTCTGATTTACAAACCAGACCACTGTAATTTTGCACAAACTCTTTGTGTCCTATAGTTCACCTTTTGACATGAACAGCTAAATTCCACCTCATTTTAATGCTAAAACACACTCCAAAATGAATATAGGATATATGTTACCAGAGTGTACCCATTGCACATGTGCTTGGCTCCCCTCATAAATATATATAGCAGGTTTCCCCAAAACCTACTGAATATGTATGACTCTGTTGTGTGATACACAATAGATAATTTCCTCTACTATGTGGGGGCTGGACCTAGTGACCCATTTTTGACAAATAAAATAGGGCAGAAGTGATGGGATGTCACTTCTGAAATTAGGTTACAAAAAGACTGTGACTTCCATCTTGCTGCTTCAGGACAGCCAGCTGCCACATTGTGAGAGGCCCTAGGAGAGATCCACATGGCAGGGAATTGGATGTCTCTGGCCAACAGCCAAGGATGAGTAAGTCCTGCTACCAGTCACCTGAATGAGCTTGGAAATAGGTCCATCTCCCATCAAGCCTTGAGATGAACCCAGCCCCAGCTGATGGCTTGACCACAACCTCAGGAGGGACCCTGAGCCAGAGTCACCCAACTAGCCTACATCCAGATTCCCACCTCACAGAAACTGTGAGTTGTTTGTTTTAAGCTGATAAGTTTTGGGATAATCTGTTACGCAGCAATAAATAACTGATACAGATTTATATCTTCTTAAGAAATTATGGGCACAATTTGTGGGGCTTGCGAGGTCTGCTCCAGGAGTCCAACCGAGGCTGTATGTTTTCGTTGGTGGTGTCTAGTTCAGGAACCATATACTGAAGACAATGTCTGGAAGCTTCTACTTTGTAATTGTTGGCCACCAGGATAATCCAGTTTTTGAAGTGGAGTTTTTGCCAGTTAGGAAAGCAGGATCCAAAGACAACCAACGTTATCTGAACCAGTTCATAACACATGCTGCTCTTGACCTCATGGATGAGGACACGTGGCTGTCAAACAGTATGTACTTGAAAACTGTGAACAAGTTCAACAAGTAGTTTGTGTCAGCGTTTGTCACTGCAGAGCATAAAAGATTTAGTATGTTTCATGACATAAGGCAAGGAGATGGAGTAAAGAACTTCTTTACTGATGTCTATGATTTATATATAAAGTTTGCAGTGAACCCATTTTATGAACTCAATTCTCTTATTTAAACAAGTGCATTTGACAGAAAATGCACTTGTTTAAATAAGCTTCTTGGGAAGAAACACCTCTTAAGCTGAAAATTTTTCAGAAAAAATTCCACCGCCGGGCTTGGTGGCTCAGCTTGTAATCCTGCGCTCTGGGAGGCGGAGGTGAGTGGATTGCCTGAGCCTGCAGGTTCGAGACCCGCCTGGGCAACTTGGCGAGACCTCATCTCTACAATAAATCAAAAAAATCAGCCGGGCGTGGTAGTGCGTGCCTGTAGTTCCAGCTACTTGGAAGGCTGAGGCGGAAGGATCACCGGAGCCCAGCAGGTCGAGGCTGCAGTGGCCGGGAACGGCCACTGCTCTCCAGCCTGGGCGACAGAGTGAGACTCCAACTAAAAAAAAAAAATTTAAAAAAAAAAATTCCAGACATTGTCTTCAGTATATGGTTCCTGAACTAGACACCACCAGCAAAAACATTCAGCCAGGATCTGTGGCAGAAACCTGTGCTGGGCATCCTCGGTTGGACTCCTGGAGCAGACCTCACAAGCCCCGCAAATTGTACCCATAATTTCTTAAGAAGACACAAACCTGTATCAGTTATTTATTGCTGCATAACAGATTATCCCAAAACTTATCAGAAAAAATCTGATATAAATGATGTCACCACAATGGGGTATATACTCGGGAATGTGTACATTGTAAGTAACTTGACTGAATAGCCTGGAAGACTTTTAACTGTAGTCTCAACATATCTAAGTCTAATGAAATTCCTTTTATATTTAAAAACAGTACTTTCAATTTTATGTCATGTACCCACAGATAAATATTTGTCTATGAGTAGTGTTATCTATAAAGAACTCTTTGTGAATAATCTGGAAATATTTTTATTTTAAAAATAAAGGATAAGCTTTTGACCTTACCAATTCAGATAGCTTGATCATTCTGTAACAATTCAAAAACAAATGTCATAGTCAAGATTTGGTGGACAGATTTAAAACGAAAAGATTGTGCAGTAGGGAATGAAATTGATAGCACATGCATTGATTTAGACATTTAGAGGTGTTATAAAAATTTATAGGCAATGTACATAGCAGTACCCAAGAAGCCGAAAAAAACTTTTGCAGTGCTAAGTGTCATGCGCCTGCCTCTATCAGAGACCGGAAATAGTGATCCTGCTGTAATTTTAGATCCTGGATCTATGTTTGTAAAGCAGGAGGTTGGAGGTAGTTACAGGCCACAGTGAAATGTGTTGCTTCCGTCACCTTATATTCTTATATTTTCTTCCCCTCAGACAGTTAACTAAGGATTAAGTGAACCTGTTGATATCTGTACTTGTAAAAAGTTGTAAGGCAGTTTTAGAACTGTCGTCAAAGAAAAGCTTGGATTCCACTAAAATTTGTCTTTTTTTCCTTTTAGGCTATCTACCAGAAGGTGCTGGGAGCAGTCTCTTGAGTACTATAGTAAGTGTGTGATCTTACTCTAAAATAGTAAATGTTTATGTTGAAAAGCAAGTAATGTAACCAGATAATTTCTGTGCTAATGATAAGCACGTGAGGAATCCTTTTCCATTCTGAACTACTTTGGAGTAATTCTAAGCTTGATCTTTTATCCTTGTGTGAAATTGCTACCATCATTTTTTACCCTCTTAGTTGATTTCATAAAGATGTTTGTCCAAAAAGAGGAAGGAAGGAAGGAAGGAAGGA